>SKCR01030835.1:0-103654 GCA_019454045.1 Zanthoxylum bungeanum
TTGACTGATAGCAAGACCACCTCTATGTTGGAGTAAACGCAGCGAAAGGCGCGGTGGAAGAGCGAAAATGGTTTTAGACATTTAAAATTTTTTGAGCGAATTAATTAATATCAAATATTATTATTTCACTCAAAATGTTTTAAATATATTATTTATTAATAATTAATAAAATAATATATTTTGTAACACGATGAATTATTTTACGAAAATATTTTTTGATAAATATTATGCGCAACGGGCAAACGGTCAAACCGATTGACCATTTGTCGAGCCGTGCCAACTCGGTCACTTGGACAGTGATCGGTCAGCCCTTGGGCTGCCCGAATAGTGACCATTTCGTTGGTTTCACAGCTGTGACACGACAAGCCCGTTTCGATGTGAATTTCGTCGTTTTCTCATATTTTCACCCCGAAATAATTTTCAGAATCAATCCACCACCCAATACACATCCAAAATCATCCAAATAACATACGTTTCCATGAAAAATATTCTGTTTTAAGGTGCCAAATCAGATCTGATTCTAGAAATAGTTTTGTCTAATTTTCATGCCAAAATTCAATTTATTCACAAAACTAATCCAATTAATTTACACCAAAATTAATCACCACAATATAAAGCCTCAAGAAAAATTATAGACAATATTTGAGTGGCAATATCACTCTGGAATGATAATTAAAATTTTATGATTAATTCCATAATTAATCTTAATACGCACGCTTTTAAATAAAAACTATTAAGGTTATATAAACAATCAACACCAAGTTTTTGCTTCAAATACATATCCACGATACATATTGTTGGTGGCTGATTTTGGTCTCAGGGCAATATGGGAATATTACTCCCGAGGCAATCCTCCCTCAATAGTGAATTTGTTTGGTTATGGGGGAACCAAAATCAAACTTAGCAAAATACAGATAAATACGCCAATCGACAAAGAGATTTAATGTGGTTCGTCGGATTCGATCCAACCTACGTCCACGGACACAAACTGAATAGTACTTTTATTACTGAGATATGCTTCTCTGATATCTCTTGTGTTTACAAGTTTGATGGTAATGATTCTGATCTTGATTCCCATGCCCCTTACACATACTCTACCCTCCTATTTATAATAGTGAAGAAATCAGATTCATTCTCTTACAAGAATTTCCTAGTTGAAACAATCTCTATCTCCCATAAGGTTTCCTAATTTGAAACTACCTTTGCTTCCTTTATCCTATTAGGACACTTACTCATCGGTTTTCCCATGAATATAGGATAACTTATCATCTTATCCGTAAGAATATGATGCCTTATCTTCCTGAGCATGTCTCGCCATATGCTCGGTCTTTATGAGATCGGTTATAATGGTTATTTGAACTGAGAATGCTGCTGCCGATCTGATAATTGTCCGGTCATCTGAACTCGAGTGCTCGGTTACTGACCATAAAGTGCTCGGCCCTTCACTTTTTGGCACCTAGTGGTCGGGTCGGCATTAATGATCTTTAAGAAAGAAATTACTTTTTTACCCATGCCATACTGTTTAAATATTATAGTGCTTAAAAAACATCATCAACATCTATTCCCTAGTTCTCGGTAACAACGAGTTTGCGAGTTGATACCGGGAACTATAAAAAAAGATGGTGTGCTGACGAATTCGTCAGTGGTCACTCCAGGAACCGCAGAGAAAAATGCCTTGGCTGCAAATCTGGTCCCTACTGCCACCTTCACGTGCTCAGTCAACGAGGATCCCGATATTTACCCGTGGAGAAAATACTTTGCCCTAATTTTGATGACGATCGACTCGGTGGGACGTAACCCGACCCCGAGCTGAAGAAAGACTTGGCTTTGGGGGAATATTACATCCCCAGTTAAAGAAGCCGACTCGATGGGACGTAACCTGACCTCGAGCTGAAAGAAAGACTTGGCTTTGGGGGAATGTTACATCCCTAGTCAAAGAAGCCGACTCGGTGGGACGTAACCCGACCCCGAGCTGAAAGAAAGACTTAGCTCTGGGGGAATGTTACATCCCCAGTCAAAGAAGCCGACTCGCTGGGACGTAACCCGACCCCGAGCTGAAAGAAAGACTTGGCTCTGGGGGAATATTACATCCCCAGTCAAAGAAGCCGACTCATTGGGACGTAACCCGACCTCGAGCTGAATAACTAAGTGGCCTTGGCGGAATGAAATCCAGCTCCAAGCCGAAAGGAAACATCGATCTCGGGGGTACAAGAGCAGACCCGAACCGAAAGGAAACATCGATCTCGGCGGTACAAGAGCAGACCCAAGCCGGAAAGAAACATCGATCTCAGCGGTACAAGAGCGGACCCGAGCCGAAAGGAGACATCGGTCTCGGTGGTACAAGAGCAGACCCGAGCGGAAGGAAACATCGGTCTCGGTGGTACAAGAGCAGACCCGAGCCGGAAGGAAACATCGGTCTCGGCGGTACAAGAGCAGACCCAAGCTGGAAGGAAATATCGGTCTCGGCGGTACAAGAGTAGATCCGAGCCGGAAAGAAACATCGATCTCGGCGGTACAAGAGCGGACCTGAGCCGGAAGGAAACATTGGTCTCGATGGTACAAGAGCAGACTCGAGCCGGAAGAAAACATCGATCTCGACGGTACAAGAGCAGACCCAAGCCAGAAAGAAACATCGGTCTCGGCGGTACAAGAGCGGATCCGAGTCGGAAGGAAACATCAGTCTCATTGGTACAAGAGCGGACCCGAGCCGGAAGAAAACATCGATCTCAGTGGTACAAGAGCAGACCCGAGTCGGAAGGAAACATCGATCTCGATGGTACAATAGCAGACCCGAGCCGGAAAGAAACATCATCTCGGCGGTATAAGAGCGGACCCGAGCCAGAAAGAAACATCGGTCTCGGTGGTACAAAAGCGGACCCGAGCCGGAAGGAAATATCGGTCTCGGTGGTACAAGAGCAGACCCGAACCGTATAATCAAGTGGACTCGGCGGAACGGGATCCAGCCCCGAGCCGTATAATCAAGTGGCCTCGACGGAACGAGATCCAGCCCCATGCCGTATAATCAAGTGGCCTCGGCGGAACGAGATCCAGCCCCGAGCCGAATAATCCTTGGGACTTGCACAGAAGGGAAGTGAATCAACCTTTTGAAGCCCTACCGAGTCTGGCACGGGCGTCCCCTTGCCAGACCGGTGAAAAATAAAAACAAAACTCTGGAAAATAAAATCAAAAGGTGGGGGTGACTTAGCACTTATCCCAAAGTAAAAACGTCAAAGTGTAAACAACAGCACGGATGTCTCAGAACAGCGTCCTGTCTGAGGCCTCCAAAACACAATTCCGAACCTTTCAATTCAGCGTCCTAGCGAACTAGGATTTGGATCAGAGAGTGTTTTGAATGGTAAGGGCATATCCTCCGTACTTTAGGTCTCGATGGAGCCTGTGTACTGTTTGAGGGCTCCTTCTTACAACGCTGGAGCAAACATACGCTACGAGGGCACAATCCCTCCTCGTGCTATACATCTCTTGGATCCAAGTGATCAAATTGAGATCAAAGAGTGTCTGAAGCATTAAGGGCATATTCCTCCTTATGCTTGGTAACATTGGAGCAAGCAATCACCACGGGGGTATCATCCCTCCCCGTGCTATGCTTCTCACGGATCCAAATGATCGAATAGGTGGGGATCAAGGAGTGTCCTAAGCATTAAGGGTATATTCCTCCTTATGCTCGGTAACACTGGAGCAAGCAATCGCCACGGGGGTATCATCTCTCCCCGTGCTATGCTTCTCACGGATCCAAGTGATCGAATAGGTGAGGATCAAAGAGTGTCCGAAGCATTAAGGGCATATTCCTCCTTATGCTCGGTAACACTGGAGCAAACAATCGCCACGGGGGTATCATCTCTCCCCGTGCTATGCTTCTCACGGATTCAAGTGATCGAATAAGTGAGGATCAAAGAGTGTCTGAAGCATTAAGGGCATATTCCTCCTTATGCTCGGTAATATTGGAGCAAAAAATTACCACGGGAGTATCATCCCTCCCCGTGCTATGCTTCTCACGGATCCGTTGGGCAGGCTGGGTGAACGGGGACATATTCCCGCAGTCGTATTCACCGGTCTGGCCTGGTCGGGCGTCTCGTGTTGGTACTCCCTCCCTGCGATTGTTATTTTGAGTTATCCCTTTTAAGTGTAAGTCAGAGGGTAGTTATGCTGAGTCCACGTGCTTCCTTGTACATTCTCCCCTTGACGTAGTCCTGATCCTTTAAAAATTAAATGAGTCAGGTAGGAGAAATTCTGTCCGGGGTGTTGATGATAGTATTTGTGATTGGCGGGCTGCGGGTTTGGTGCCTTGGCCCCGAATTATCTCTCCGTATCGAGTATGTCCCCGAAATTTTGAATATGGCTTTCAAATTTAATTAAAAGAGCGGGTGGAAATTTTCTTTATTGGAAAGAGAAAGTTTTATTCATATCCGGGGACCTACTGTCCTTCATACAACTCTCTGCGGGACATTTCGAGAGAGGCTTCTATATTGAGCTTCTAACCCCTTCGGGTTGTTTAGAAGAAATAAAGAAAAACTACTGGAAATACTTCCTCAACATCTCGGTGTTCCATGGCTTCCTTAACTATGTGTCGTCCAACTGTTCCAAAATATAGACACTCGGCCTTACCACCTCCACATATTTATAGGGCCCTTCCCACTTGGTGCCTAACGATCATTCCCTCGGCCTCCGAGTATTCAAGATGACCCTTCCGAGGACCGCTCTGTTCTGAACTCTTCCGGCCCCCGAGTCTGACTATAGTTTTTCCTTGACCGGTTGGAGTCCCCGGCCAGTGTCTTCCCCACTGTGATGATATTTACCTGTCGGCACTGTGCTCTCTGTCTGGCCGCCATAACTTCATGATCAATATAATTATTCAAATACCCATTCCGAGCCAGGTTTTCCATTTGTTCCCGCAAGTCTTTGCATCCGTCCGTCGCGTGTCCCCTCAAATTATTATGTATGCAATAGGATTTTTTATTCCTCTTATCTGGGGGGAATCTCATGAGGTCAGGCTCTATAGGCCTTTCCCTGGATCTCCATGACAATTTGCCCTAGTGGTTTGTTCAGAGGAATGTATGCTTCTTCCCTAACTACATGGTTCACTTGGGTCGGGATTCCTCTTCCCTTGTCATTCCGAGGCATTGGCTTGAATTCCCTTCGCATTGAGGGTGGTTTTTTGAACTCCTTGTCTGGCCTGCGAGGAGCTTCTGCCCTCCTCGTCCTCTCTCTGATGGCCGTCCCCCTTCGGGAGATTTTCTCTTTGCTTTCCAATGAAATGAACTTCCGGGCTATTTCCAGAGCGGTGGCATAATCTGGAGTATCATGGATCCTCAAGTGGGTCCACAGTTTTCCTACCCTTAGGGCCCCCTTTAAACTTTCCAAGGCCTCGAGAGACTCATACCCCCCGACTTCGAGTACCATATTATGGTATCATTCAATGAAAATCTTCATGGTCTCGTCATCTCTCTGCTTCATTAGTCTTAATTCCCCAATCGTCTTTTTAGGGACGCAGGTTCCTTTGAAATGTCGGACAAACGACTTCCTGAGTTGTGTGAAGCTTCCGATGCTCCCTGGGGCTAGACTCCTGAACCATAGAATGGCTGATCCCCCTAAGGTTAGGGGGAATACTTTGTACACGACATCCCCTACTACTCCTTGGACTTCCATCAATAGGACAAAATTTTCAATGTGGGATTTTGGGTCGGTGTGGCCTTTGTAGGGTGTCATGGACGGCATATTGAATCGTCTTGGGAATTTGGCCGACCTTATCTCTTCCGTGATGGGAGATTCCTCTTCATTGTCCCGGCCATCTCCTGCGTCGGTCTTGAGGTTCACTCCCCACTTGGCTATTTCTTTCCTCACCCAGGATCTCATATTACTATCTGTGCTACCATGCCGCCTCCTGTGGCCTTCTTCACGTCTATTTTTCGCAGGTGTGGCGCTCCTCATGACTCGAGGTTCCCCGTTCAGTCCCACCATACTTCCTACCCCCTTCTAGTGATGCGGGGGCTACCATAGGAGGAATTTGGAGACTGTCTTCCCTCTTCTTCTTCCCATGTATCTTCTATTTGACAATCTCTTCTGACCACCATGGATTTTATCCCGTAGGGGCCTCTTTTCCTGGGTTCATCATCTCCACTCGTATCTACAGTCCTTTTTCCTATCTCGCCTCTTCTCTGACTGGTTCATGCTTCAAGTCTTTCGCTGTTCATCCCTTCCATTCTCTCCAGTCGGTCCATCATGGATTTTAGAAGGGCTTGATTTTCTTCCTTATTTCTCCTCATGCTTTCTTCCATCTTCTCTATCCAATCCGTAGTTGAATTCCCTGACGATTGGTGATTTCTGCCTTCTGCCATCGTCTTACTACGTGAACTGCTTATTGTTAAGCTCCCCACAGACGACGCCAACTGTTGACGGCTGATTTTGGTCTCAAGGCAATATGGGAATATTACTCCCGAGGCAATCCTCCCTCAATAGTGAATTTGTTTGGTTATGGGGGAACCAAAAGCAAATTTAGCAAAAGACAGATAAATACGCCAATCGACAAAGAGATTTAATGTGGTTCGGTGGATTAGATCCAACCTACGTCCACGGACACAAACCGAATAGTACTTTTATTACTGAGATATACTTCTCTGATATCTCATGCCCCTTACACATACTCTACCCTCCTATTTATAATAGTGAAGAAATCAGATTCATTCTCTTACAAGAATTTCCTAGTTGAAACAATCTCTTTCTCCCATAAGGTTTCCTAATTTGAAACTACATTTGCTTCATTTATCCTATTAGGACACTTACTCATCGGTTTTCCCCATGAATGTAGGATAACTTGTCATCTTATCCGTAAGAATATGATGCCTTATCTTCCTGAGCACGTCTCGCCATATGCTCGGTCTTTATGAGGTCGCCCATAATGGTTATTTGAACTGAGAATGCTGCTGCCGATCTGATAATTGCCCGGTCATCTGAACTCAAGTGCTCGGTTACTGACCATAAAGTGCTCGGCCCTTCACTTTTTGGCACCTAGTGGTAGGGTCGGCATTAATGATCTTTAAGAAGGAAATTATTTTTTTACCCATGCCGTACTGTTTAGATATTATAGTGCTTAAAAAACACCATCACATATATTTCTAAGACATTCAAAATACACATCCAATACATATTTTCATGCTTAAGAAGCAAAAGCTAAGAAATTAGAAATTGGAAACTTTTAATTACCTTAATTTCAAGCTCCAATTTTCTAATTCCTTCTTCCTCGGTATTGATCAATTGTTTACAAACCCTAAGCCGTCTTTTCTTTATGTTTTCAACACATGAGAAGCGGCTAAAGCTTGCAAAATGGAAACAAATTCTATTTATATATTTTTCATGCATTGGCCGAAAATTACAAGAATTTTCCAACAAAAAAACAATTATTTTTGGTCTATATTTTGACACCTCATTATCTTATCCAAAAAGATATAATTATTTTGATATTTTTGTTAATTAAAAAATGTCTCAAAAACACATGGAATAGCCAATTAAAATTGGCCAAAAAATAAGAATATTCCTAATAATATTCTTATCCAAAAAAAAAAAAAAATTGATTAATCTATTTTATTTCATTAACAAAAAGACAAAATAAAAATATGGAAAAAGATTGCAAGAATATTCTTCTAATTTATCATTGTTAATAATTAATTAATAAATAATTAATTAATTAATAATAATAATAATAATAAAACAAGTGTCAAAAATTAATTGATCAATAATGTGTATCTAATCTAAATTATGTATCATATTAATTGCCAAAGTGCTCAACGAGTATACTTTATATTATGAGACTCTTTAGGTTCAAGTTTATACATCACAGAAATCATTTTCATGTCCGTAATTTGTCCACTCACATATTACGACGACCACAGATAATCAAGTTGAATCATCCAAGTCGAAGACATCGCATATATGCAATCCCCCTGTCATAGGTTATCCGAATTGTTCCGGAGATATAGATTAAACGTCAAATCTCTGTTATGAATAATTCATATATCGCAACATATTTATGATTCTTAAATAAATATTCGGAACTCGTTTCTGAATCATACCTCAGCCAATGATTTCAAAGAATCACAAATTAGATACCTAAATCCCGTATACGGGACTGACATATCCTCTTTGTATACATCACATGATATCATGAGTATTAGTCCATACCCAATGAACAAGCGGAGGTCTGATCTAAAACGATCGTTAATGTGACTATCATCAAAGTATGAAAGATATCTCACTTCTTCACTGTGGTATCACAAGTCAAAGAAGCTAATATGTTATTCGACTCGTAAAGATTCCTATTGACATTGATGTATCATCTATCAAGAATCTTTGAATTGGTCGTTCAGTATTTATCCAATAAATACATACGTGTCTATAAGAGTCTCCTAAGACTCATGGTTTACTAAGACAAACCATTAGAACATTTCCATTACACAACACGTACCGGTCTCACGGTTTTACTAACTGACCAGATATGTAAACCTTGATCATGAATAATTTTAAGAATGAATTGTATTGTGACAATTCTCAGTAACAATTGTGGCGCTTTTACAATAATGTTAAAAATATTCATTCTAAGGTCTTTCACACATTTACCATATATAAGATTATATTGATGAAAATTACTAAATTTTATTCATAATAAAATATAAATGTATATTGTATTTACAATAAATACAACAAAATTTGACTCGCCGAGCACCAACTCTAACACTCTACCTCTCTGGATCCTCAAATTAAACTTGTTGTCATCGATGGTACCCTCTTCATGAAATTAATCTTTACAATCATCTTATTGGCAACTTGGTTTATTTAACAGTTCCTCGACCTGACATTGCCTATGTAGTTCATTTTGTTAGTCGGTTTATATCTGACCATCGCTCTGCTCACTATGATGTTGTTCTTCATTTACTCCGCTACATCAAGGGAATGTTATTTCATGGTCTTCATTTTTCCGCTGGTTCATCTCTTAAGCTGCGTGCCTATTCTGATGATAGTTGGGCCGATGATCCAACTGATCGATGGTATACAATTGGTTTATGCCCATTCTTAGGCGACTCCATTATTTCTTTGCGTAGCAAGAAATAATCGGTGGTTTCTCGCTCCAGTACTGAATCCGAATATCGTGCGATTGCTGATGCTACTCAAGAAATTATTTGGCTATGCTGGCTTCTCGGTGACATATGTGTTCCTCATTCCCATGCTACCCCTCTCTACTGTGACAACAAAAGTGCCATTTATATAACATATAATGATGTCCATCATGAACGCACGAAACATATCAAAACTTATTGTCATTTTATTCTGCAGAGCAACCTGCTGATCTGTTTACCAAACTTCAACTTCCAGGGCGCTTTCGCGAGTTGATTTCCAAACTCAAGCTTGCTTCTCTTCCACCAGCTTGAGTTAAAGATATATTATCAAAAAGGAAATTAAAATATCTCTTCCTATTATAATTCTATATTTTAGGCAATTTACGATTTCAATTATTTGTATACATATTTAGATTTTCCTTTCCTATTTTAGCTTTCTTGTATTACTTATATAAATACTGTTACATTGTAATTATATTTAGATTGAAATACAAAGAATATTCAATTCAATCTCTAACAAGAGATATTGTGGTTTGATTTGTACTAGGTGATAAAATTATATTTGATTCAAATATAATTTTTAAATGTTTGATTAATGATAAAAAAAAAATTACAATTATTAATCATGATTTCTTTCAAAAATTGAATATTATAAAAATTAAAAATTTTAGCTTTTCCTCACCATCAAAATATTTAAAAAAAAATACACCATAATTATTATTTTAAAGTAAATCACAATTTCATAAAATCCTTTATTAATCAACATTTATTCCCTACGCTTTTCTAATCCCAACACTAAACCCAACCTAAATTACAACCAAGTTCAGGTGTCCCATCTTCTTTTTATAGATGACAGTATGGTGTTCTCAAAAGCTTCAGTTGAGGGGTGCCAACGCCCAAGGGAAATTTTTGATGTTTACACAAAGGCCTCTTGCCAAATTTTCAACTACGATAAGTCATCAATCTCTTTTAGTTACGACTCATACTTAAGGCTATAAAAACTTAAATAAAATAAAAGAAAAAAAGTAAATGCTGAAAAATTAAATAAAGTAAATGCTGAAAATTAAAAGTACAATAAAAGAAAATACTGGGGGTTAGAGGATCCACTTTTAATATTTCAAAATTAGAAATCTCCCTTATTCTCAATATTTACCGATTAATTAACCAGAGCATAAAGGCGGTAATTTCATTTGTCCAAAGTCCAACTGACCATATAGGTGGTAACAAGGTTAGCACATAAACCAACCATATAGGCGGAAACTAAGTCTAATAATGTAAAACCAGCCACATAGGCTGTAAATAAGGTTGTCACCTAAACCGACCATATAGGCAGAAACTAATTGATCCAAATTTTAATTAAAATAATGGAGATTAATCTAATTTATCATATTAAAGGTCTTACCTCTTCACCCCAGCAGAATGAGATTACCTCCTCATGCTGTAAAAGAAAACACACAAAATTTTATTAATCAAATTAAAAGAAAATATAAGAAAACTTAAATAATATACAAGACACTTTCCTTTAGATTTTCATGGAGAAACTCCTCCAAAGAAAGCATGAAAAAATTACAAAGTTAAGCTTGGTATTTATAGGAAAATCTAAAGGCTTCCACCAATTTCTCCACAAATTGCTCCACCAATAGCTCCACCAAACATGGCACCAAACATGACACCAAACATGGAAGCATGTTTGATGGAAGTTTGAAAATTTTTACTTTTTTATTTTATTAATTTTATTTTACATTTTGAAAATGACTATAGTAAATACACAAAATACACTAGCTTATTCATCAATTTCGGCATTCCAAACTTCAGAATTCGAAAATATTTAAATCTTCAAAATTATAGATCTTTGTGTCTTATTTAATCTAGCCCAAAATACGAAACTTACGTAAAATTGGAATTTCGGACTGCACTTCGTGACGCGTATAGTAAATTTCCATTTTCGCCATTTTTTTCTCCGAATTTCATCGTTTTAGCCCCGAGTTGATTCCATTAAATCCCAATACTTTATTTTCATTAAATCCCAATACTTTATTTATCTGTAAAACACATAAAACATATCAAAACGTTTATCAAACCTGAGAAACTAAACAAAATATTAGGTAAAAATGGTTGTATATATTGATATATTTTCCGCTCATCAATTACAAGAGAGTATAAAGAACATTATTCAGCTTAAGGAGGCTAACCCGTATGAAAGGTATTTGGGGCTCCCATCCATGATAGGCAGAAGTAAGAGGATGTTGTTTGGGGAAATAAAGGATAAGATTATGGGAAAGTTAACTGCATGGAAAAATAGATTTTTCTCTACGGGTGGCAAATAGGTACTCATCAATGCAGTGGCACAAGCAATCCCATCCTGTTGCATGAGTGTATTCAAGATCCCAGTGGGAATTTGTGAAGAAATTCAGAGGAAGTTGAATGACTTTTGGTGGGGTTCAAAGGAGCAGGAAAGAAAGATTCATTGGGAAGATTATTACAAATTATGTAAGTCGAAACGGGTGGAATGAGATTCAGAAATTTAGAAAGTTTCAATCAAGTTTTGCTAGTGAAGCAAGGTTGAAGGATAATTCAACAGCCAAACTCAATGGCATCTGCAGTGTTGAAGGCAAGGTATTTCAAAAGTGGACATTTTCTGGATGTAAAGTTGGGGCACAAGCTATCATTTGTATGGAGGAGTATATTATGGGGTCGGCAACTCTTGAATAGCGGAATCCGATGGCGTGTAGGAAATGGTAAAGTAGTGGGTGTCTACAGTAGTGGGTGGATTCCGAATTCAGTCAACTTTAGACCATTTCCACCAATTCTTCTACAAGCTAATGTTACTGTTGCAGAACTGATCAAGAAAAACAACACTTGGAACACCTTGTTGATTGAGAAATCTTTTGAAGAGGTTGATTAAAAAACTATATATTGGGGATTCCATTACCTAGGATACCTCATGAGGTTAGAATCGTTTGGAATCTTGAAAAAAGAGGTAATTTTACGGTGAAATCAGCTTACTATAAAACTATGTCGATCAAATATGCAAATAAAGCTTCAGGATCTCAAATGGGGATGTTGTGGAGGAAAATATGGGGGGCTGGATATTCCCCCAAAAATCAAATGCTTTATTTGGAGGTGCATTAAGGGATGGTTGCCTACAAGTGTTAATATGTGGAAGAAGAAAATACTATTTTCTAGAAAGTGTCCAATATGTCATATCTATGAAGAAACAATAAGCCATGCCCTTTTTCATTGTAGCCATGTGAAATGTTGTTGGGAGAATGAGGTTTTGCATCAAATATGGAAAATGGCATGTCGTGGATCAATGGGTGATTTTATGGAGTACAGGTTTGGGAATCTGGATTCACATAAAATGAGGATTTTAGTAGTATTGATGTGGGCTATTTGGGGGCCAGAAATGATCATATTTTTAGGAATTCATGTTTGGGGGTAGAGGACATAAGTGACAAGATAAATGCAGTGCTATCATCTTTTGACAGTATCCTAAAACCAGGGGACACTTATGGTAGAGTATTGGAGAAAACATGAGGATGTGATTGGCAGCCTCCTCCAATTGGGTATATTAAAATTAATGTAGATGCGGCTTTCAACCTAGAGAAACAAACTGCGGGGCTAGGTTTGGTTATGAGAGACTATGACAGCTCGATTATAGGGGTTGGAACAAGAATGATCCATTTTTCTAGAAGACATAGAGAAGGTAGAGGCTTGGGCTATACTGTTTGGAATCCAAGGAGCAAAATCAACGGAATTTTTGGCGTTCATTATTGAATTTAATGTCAAAAATGTCATTGACTTAGTTTTTATAGTTTCTTCAACAACAAAAGAGTTTGAGTGGACAATCCAAAAGGTTAAAAAAGCTGGGACTCAGTTACCAAGTTATCTTTTTCAATATAAATCTAGATTTTTCTCATAATTTAACCAAAACGGCTTGTAACTCGGATATTACTGGTTTTTAACGGGAGTTTTTCCCCCTCAAATCAGGTGTAATCTTTTCTTATCTTAAATGATCATGAGTTTTCTTTTAAAAAAAAAAATTTAAAAGTGTCTGTGGTATTGGGTTTGTTGCATTAATGTTTTTCTCGAGTTTTGTGTCATAAACGCGTGAAATCTACACTAGACCGTGCACAAACAAGACTATCAAAAAAAATGTCGGAGAGGCGATCCTCATGGCGACAGTTGAGTTGCTGTTCGAGAAGTTAGTGTAATATTCATCATTTAATTATTAGCATTTGTAGAATTATTGTACTACTTATTTTCTTAAAAAAAAAACAACCCACTAAACCTAATTCACCCACTAACCCCACTACAAATCCCACTACCTAAACCTATCTTCCCACTACTTAATAACTAAATCATCTTATTTTGTGGTTTACGATTTGAAGGGATAGAGAATTGAAGGCAGAGAATTGGCAGATTTTCCAGAGAGTTTGTGAGCAATTTTGGAGTGTTCTAGAGAGAGATACCGAGAGCAGTTTTAAGAGTAATTCTAGAGAGAGAGTTTTTTGACAGAGTGAGAAAGTGGTTTTTCGTCATCATCCGATCATCTTTTCCGGTGAGTGACAACTCCAGGAGAATCCCTTCGCCGAGACGAAGCCAACACCGCCGGTCTGATCACCTGAAACCTCCGCACGCGCCTCACGTGCTCCCATGCGCCGCCACTTCGTCGCTTCACGCGCCCCATGTGCCGCCCTGCGTGATCGACACCTCCCGGACCAGAATCTTCGCCTTGTTGAGATACGCGGGTTAGACACCTCATTTGCCCAATTCGGACCTTCGGTTATCGTCAAAACGAGCCTAGAACGAGAGTTAACGATGTTCAATCGTTCGTCGGTGATAGTCGAGAATCAGCCATTTCCACTGTTGCCGTTGTGATCCTAGTGACGTGTACTATCCGTGGACCACCTCGTTCTGAAATTCTAAATTCATTGGAGCTCGGTACGTTATATTTTACAGTTTTAGGGGTGTAAATGTAAGATTTTGAAAGTTTTGGACTTATTCGTATTTTGGCATGTTTAGGGAACCAAATGAGTAAATGCTGATTTTTAGAGAGTAATATGAGATAATTGGAAGTTTTAGGACTAAATTGTTAATATTGTAGAGTTTTGGGGTTAAATAGCAAATTTGGAAAGTTTAGGGGTAAAATCGTAATTTTAGTAAAATATAGGGATCTGATCGTAATTTTATACTTTTTCCAGATTTTAGCAAGGACATATAGCTATTGAAAGTTTTACGTGGATTGAGGTAAGTACAAAACATTATGATTCTCTTAACATAAATGTTTGTTGATTGATGTTTGATATGTGAGTTACGTAATATAATATGGATAAATATTTATATATGTATGTTGGAAAATTGACTGAGTAATTGATAGCATGAGAATATAAATTGTGAATATAACTTTTTAGTATAAATTGTATGCTTGTAATATGAATCGAAGTATCTGAGTATTGTGAGATTTGAGATGAGTTGATGGTTGAAATGAGATGAGATGTGTTGTATTGGATGTTGTGTGAGATTATTGTCATGCTATCGGATTTAGTATAATAATGGTCGGATATGCGAGATTATGCGAGATTAGCAGAGGCGTGTGGTTCAATACCCCTCTTGCACATTATGCGGGATTATATGGTGGGAAACCTTGGCGGTAAGAGATGGACTCTCCCAATGGTTTCAATCATTTATTATTCCGAATCCGGATAGCAAACCATGTTTGTTTGATTGAGATGTGTTATTATGAGTATGTTCTGCCTGAGACAACTGTTATATATCTTAACTGTTATTTCATATATTAATTACATTTGTATATTTTGTTAGTGAAGTCATGTTGAGTGTATGAGTGTTTTTACTTACTGAGCTCTTTAAGCTCACCCCCCTTTTCCCAACCATCCGAGGTAGCTCGCCAGCGCAGCAGTAGCAGTACCAGTACCAGGAATTTGTTTCGTTTGCCATAGCTATCAGTCGGGTTGGTCCAGACATTTCTATTGGCTGTTAAGATAGGATATTTAGAAGAACTTTCATGTTTTCAAACACTTATGGTGTAAACATTTATTTGGGTTTTTATTGGAAGTAATTCTATGGAACAATATATCTCTTGTAAACTTTTGGTTCAGTTGCATGACATATAGATGCTCGAGCTGAAGTGGTTTTCAGACCCCTTTCTAGGGTTGGGCCCGCTCTAGGGAGGGGGTCGTGACAGTTAGCTTCAGAGGTACTTGAGCTGTTTGCACGTGAAGAGAATATCTATGATGATCTGATGAAGTGGAAGCGAATGCTGGTGAAGATTAAGGCGGTGCTTGATGATGCTGAGGATAAGCAGATCAAGGAGATGTCTGTGAAGATGTGGCTAGACGAGCTTTGGAACTTGGCTTATGATGTTGATGACATTCTGGATGAGTTTGAAACTGAAGCTTTACGGAGGAAATCAGCTGATCCCTCCAGTTCAAGCATAAGTCAGTCTCTAAAACTTATTAGTGAACGTGGTAAATTGATCAAGTTTGATTCCATGATGATGTCTAAAAAAATAAAGAAGATCATTGCAAGGTTTCAAGATATTATTATGGAGAAAGACCAACTGGGTTTGCATTCTGTTGGGAAACCTGAAAAAATGGGACAAAGACTAGTACCCTCCACATATTTGGTGAATGAAGCCATCGTATATGGCAGGGAAAAAGAAAAAGAAGAGATTGTTGAATGGTTGTTAGGGATGATTTAGCTAATGCTGGATTCTCTGTTCTTCCTATAGTAGGAATGATGGGGTTTGGGCAAGACCACTCTTGCTCAGCTTGTCTATAATGATGTTCGAGTGCGGGATCATTTTGATCTCAAGGCTTGGACTTGTGTCTCTCAAGATTTTAATTTGACCAGGGTAACAAAATCTATTCTAAGCTCCATTGGTAAGGAGAATGTTGATGGTGATTTAAATAATCTTCAACAGAAACTGAAGGAACAAGCGTCTGGGAAGAAATTTTTTCTGGTTTTAGATGACATATGGAATGACAATTACAATCATTGGACCATCCTCAGCTGTCCATTTGGATCTGGCGCACAAGGAAGTAAAATTATTGTTACAACTCGTGTGAGTTCCATTTTTATTGGCATGTGTCCGTGATAAAACAAGTTCAATTGAGTTGTAATCTGTCATGAAGATCATTTTGAAATTGGACTGGTCTTTGGCTTCTGTGCATCAGTCATCCGTTAGTGGTGCGTTCGCTTCACTGTGCGAACAACTGGCGTTGGTGCTGTGTTCGTTATTGGGTTCGAACTAATGTCGTTGGTGACACGTTCTTCTTCGGGTTCGAACGTAAATTCCAGAGAGCAACTGTTCGAGTGTCGTTCGCATTTCATTCAAACATACTCTTTCCAGAGACTTCACGTTCGAGTAACGTTCTTGTTTCGTTCGAACGGTACTTGTTATTTTTGTCACGTGCGTTACCCGTTCTTGTTGCGTTCGAACGCCTGTCGCATATTCTGTTTTCAGATGCGCCTTTTTAAACCCTATTTTCTTTTCCAAAACCCTACCTATAAAAGGAGCCTCTAGCCTCCTTTTTCTTTTTGAGAAAAACACATTAACCTAAAGCTTTAGCTTTTGTTTTCCCTCTCTATTGAAGATCCCTCCTCAAGATTAAGTCTTATTTCATATGAGTGATCCTCTTATTTATTCACCCCTCACCATACACACATAACTACATGTCCGATTCAATCCGCTGAGACTTCAGAAGTTCTGAAGGAAGTTGCTTGGTGCATGCTCGGGGAGTTCCTTGGGTGATTACAGTTTTGGGATTAGAGTCAGCAAAGCTATTGTTATAGGGCTTTCACCATCTCTGTAAGTTTTTCACTGATAGTGGATTTGGGTGGTAGCCTATACCCGGAGTGGTTTTTTACTCTAACGAGTTTTCCACTTCGTAAACAAATCTCCTTGTCATCTTTTTACTCTTACTGCTCTTTTCTCTTGAGTTATCAGATTTATTTATTAAGTAATTTATATGTATTGTGGTTGCTTGTTTTTCCATTATTTGTTCTCTATTTGAAACATGTTTTGAATAGTGTAGTATATTTTATATTTCCGCTTGTTACACCTATTCCCCCCCATAGGTGTGTTGGGTCAGAACTTTATTGTTTTCAATTGGTATCAGAGCCTGACATCGGTCCTTGACCCTTTTCCTAATGGATAGAAGTCAACCTTTGAACTGCCCCCCGTTCTTTGATGGGATTGAATATTCCCATTGGAAAGTTCGTATGAAGGGATTCCTAAAATCCCTAGATGAGAGAGAGTGGATGTCGGTGGAGTATGGATGGAAACCACCAGTTGTTACTGTAGAAGGAGTTACCTCTCCAAAAGACAAACTCTCTTGGTCCAAGGATGAGTTTGACGAGTGCAATAGGAATAGTAAAGCACTCAATGCTATACATGGCGCTATTTGTACTTCTGAGTTTAGAAGGGTTTCCATGTGTGAAGTTGCCAAAGATGCTTGGGACATTCTGGCAACTGTTCACGAAGGTACATCGTCCGTTAGAAACAACAGACTACAAGATCTTGCCACCAGGTTTGAAATGGCTCGGATGAAAGAGGATGAAACCTTTGATGAATTTTATGCTGAAATAAATGACATTTTCAACTCCAGCTTTAACTTAGGAGAAATTATTCCCACCAGTCGTATTGTTAGAAAAATTCTTAGATCTCTTCCTGAAAAATTTCTACCTAAGATCACTGCTATAGAGGAGAGCAAAGACGTAGATAAGTTGAAACTAGATGACCTTGTAGGTAATCTTCAAATCTATGAGAGTAAACTTCCAGGTTTTAGAAAGACCAAAAATATAGCCATGAAATCTGTGAAAGTTGAAAAACGTGAAATATCTGATGATGACAAAGTTTCACCCCTTTCAGATGCTGACATGGTCATGTTTGTGAAAAGATTTAAGAAATTCTTGAACCCTAAGAAAAAAGACAGTGTTCCTGATAAACGATGGACTGAGAAATCTAGAGACAATAACAATCGTTTTAGAACTGCTAGGAAAGAATATAGAGATGAGAAGGATAAGAAATCCCAGACTGTTAGGTGTCATGAATGTCAAGGTTTTGGCCACATTCGTGCTGAATGTCCCACCTTTCTGAAGTCGAAAGGAAAGAAGGCCATGGCTGTGTCTCTCTCTGATGATGAAGAAGAAGATGATGAACATTCTGATGACTCAGGATCCGAAAGGGATTTTTCTCACATGGCTTTTGCCTACAGTGTGAATGATCATGAAGAAGATGGAGTCGCCAGCGGAACTTTGGATAGATCTGAGTATGTTGAACAAAGTGACTCAGAGAATGAGGAAGATATCCAGACCGCCTTCACTGAATTGTTCAATGAAAGTTTGAGCATCAAACAGTCCAATTCTGAAATGTCAAAACAACTCAGAGAGACTGAACTTGAACGAAATGAGGCACAAATCAAACTTGGAAAAAGTCAGATTGTCGTTGTTGAACTCAGAGAAAGAAATAAGGGATTGGAAGTTAGGATCAAGACTTTAGAAAGAGAACTTGAACAGACTCAGTCTCAACTTTTGGCCTTCTCGTGTGGATCTCAAAAAATTGATCATATGATAGGGCTAGGTGTTCCTTCAGGTGACAAGAGAGGTCTAGGTTATGCTAAAACTGATGACAAAAATGCATCCTCTTCCAAAATTGTTTTTGTTCCTGCTGAAAGATCGAATGTCAAACCTGTTAGAGAAGATTCTCCTAGGACCTTAGGTGACCAATCTGTCATCTCTAACAACTCTACTAATGATCAGCCAAAAATCTCCCATACTCAACCTAGGTTTGTTCCCACTTGTCACTACTGTGGTAAAATAGGTCACACCCGACCTAAGTGTTTCAAGCTCAGAAAGAACAATTCTAGGTCTAGAAAGACTTCTTATCAAAAATATTCTAGTTCTTTAGCTCAACAGGTTTTTGAACTAACTCGTCAGACCAAAGTCATTAGTGAAAAATTAGCTTTGTTGACCAGGAACTCCGGATCCAATAAAGATCACAGACAGGCTTGGGTTAGGAAAGAAGAGTGTTACGTTGCTCACATAGCCCTCAAGGCTAGGGACAATCAAATGTGGTACTTTGATAGCGGATGCTCCAGACACATGTGTGGAGATAAAGCTATGTTTGTCTCTCTCGAGGAGAACATGACTGGGAATGTGACTTTTGGCAATGGAGGAAAAGCTCCGATTATGGGAAAAGGAATGATAGCCTTGCCTGGCTTTCCCGTCCTTGATGACGTCCTGTATGTGGAAGGATTGACAGCAAATTTATTAAGTGTTAGTCATTTTTGTGACACTGGGCTAGATGTTCGTTTTGAGAAGAGAACATGTTCGGTGTTTAATGGTCAAGGTGAATGTGTCATTAAGGGTCTTAGAACCACCAACAATTGTTACGGTATCTTCGTTGGACAGCCCTCTACATGTAATGTTGTTCATTTAGATGAGATTGACTTGTGGCATCAACGGTTGGGACACATAAATTATCATGATTTGTCAAAAGTCTCGAAAAGAAACCTCATTGTTGGCCTTCCTAAATTAGGAAAGAACCACAATCTTGTGTGTGGTCCTTGTCAGTTAGGAAAACAGACTAGAGCGAGTCATACTCGTGTTCCTCACATCCTTACCAAAAGACCTTTAGAACTTCTTCATATGGATCTTATGGGTCCTTCCAAATCTGAAAGTCTAGGGGGTAAAAATTATATTTTGGTTATTGTGGATGACTTGTCTAGATACACTTGGGTTGATCTCCTTCGTGAAAAATCTGAAGCTGCTGAAGTCATCCAAGTCTTATGTAGGAGGCTGATGAATGAGAAAGATCTAAATATCTCTAGGATTCGCACTGACCATGGTCGTGAGTTCCAAAATTCTAATCTTGGATCTTTCTGTGCCGACAAAGGTATAAAACAAGAGTTCTCTGCTCCCATCACTCCTCAGCAGAATGGAATCGTTGAGAGGAAAAACAGAGTTATCTAGGAAATGGCTCGCGTCATGATTCACAATAAAGGAGTTGCTCTACATTTTTGGAGAGAAGCGGTTTGCACTGCCTGCCATATTATTAATCGTTTGTTTCTGAGGCCTGGAATTGAGAAGACTCCTTATGAAATATGGAAAGGTAAGAAACCTACTGTCAAATACTTCAGGGTTTTGGTAGTACTTGTTACATTCTGAGAGACAGAGAAAATCTCGCGAAATTTGATGTCAAAAGTGATGAAGGCATGTTTTTAGGGTACTCTCAGAACAGTAGGGCCTATAGAGTGTTCAATAAACGTACTCTTACTGTTATGGAAACTATCAATGTGACTGTTAATGATGGCGAATGTAGTCCTGATAATGAGAAAGAGTTTGTCCCTGTTATTGATAGTAATGAAGACCCTGATGTCGTAGGACACTCTGACAACACGACTAAGATTGATCATTCTGAGAGATGTGATTCCCCTGAGAATGGAAAAATCCCGTGAATTAGTCCCGTCGTCTCGTGTTAAGCTACATCATCCTAAAGAAAATGTTCTAGGTGATGTTGCTGATGGTTTGAGGCTTCATGGGAGATTAATTAATCAACTATCATTTGCTTGTTACGTGTCTCAGATTGAGCCTAAAAAGGTTGAAGAGGCTCTTTTGGACGAAAACTGGTTGAATGCCATGCATGAAGAATTAAATCAATTCACTCGCAATGAGGTCTGGCAACTTGTCCCTAGACCCAAGAACACTAATGTGATTGGAACCAAATGGATCTTCAAGAATAAAACTGATGAACATGGTACCATAACTAGGAACAAGGCTCGTCTTGTGGCTCAAGGCTATACTCAGGTTGAAGGGATAGATTATGATGAGACCTTTGCCCCTGTTGCGAGGTTAGAGTCCATTCGTATCCTTCTTGCTGTTGCTTGTAGTATGAAATTCAAACTCTATCAAATGGATGTCAAAAGTGCATTTCTGAATGGGTTCCTACAAGAAGAAGTCTATGTTGAACAACCAAAAGGGTTTGTGGATACCGATCATCCCGATTTTATCTATAGGTTAAAAAAGGCTCTCTATGGTCTCAAACAAGCTCCTAGAGCTTGGTATGATCGTCTTACTGGCTATCTCCTTGATCATGGTTACTCTCGAGGGGGAGTTGACCGGACTATGTTCATTCGAAAGGTCGATGGGATAATCACCATTGCTCAAGTTTATGTCGACGACATCATCTTTGGTTCTCCTTGTGACACTCTTGCACATGAGTTTGCTAATGCCATGACTCAAGAGTTTGAAATGAGCATGATGGGGGAGCTCAATTGTTTTCTTCCCTAGTGTTTTGTCTTTTGCTTGTGTAAGTGCGTTTTATGGTTCTTTTTCTTTCCTTATTCTGTTCGTTTTTGTTCTTTGAGTCTTCATTCATTTTGTTTATATATAAAAAAAATGTTTTATTTGGCTTGGTTGAGCTTGACTAGCATGTACATGTGATCCTGATATGTAGAATATCTGATTATGCTTGTATAATATGCCTTTCTTTTTTCTTGTTGCTCTACATACATGAGTGCGTGTAATACAAATCCTTGGTAGGTCTTGTGCTTGCAATTCACATACACGATTTTATTTTATCAAGGCTTGGTCGCATGTATGAGTTTTTTTCTGGATTGGCAATCTAATCTCTTCCATACCTTGTTTGCTCAATAAGTGTGACCTTTGACTAGTTGACCTTGCTATCCCCCTTCAAAAGCAAAAAATAATGCATTCAAAAAAAAAAAAACACAATGAGACTCAAGTGCAAAAGAGCCAAAATGACCAAATTCAAAAGATAAGGGCAAAAACCCTTCACTCGAAAGAGTTATTAAATATGAGCTCATGATCTTTTGGGGTAAATACTATAGCATGCAACCAATGTTGCTTAATTTCAGGTCCTAGTGGTGCTGGGTTTGAACACCTATTTTGTGGACTCGGTTTGTCTAGAGATGGGTTTCTTTGGCTGTGTCCAGCTCATAAAATAAGATCTTAAGCATTGATTCTTTGTGCACCTTATTTTCACGCAAGTGCTTGACCTGTTTTGGTGTTTGTGTCCTGTGCATAATTGTTGTGTTTAGCAGATTTAAAAAATAATGATGCATGTTGTCTCATGTCATAATCGATAGAATTCTGTCTGGGTTTCATTGTTCCTGCAGTAGCACTGTTTTAGTCAGATCCCTTTTTTATATCTGGGCACTGTGTCCTTTTGTGTGTCTCGTGATTCTTGCAGTTCACTGTCAGTCTGTGTCCGTTCGTGCTTCGTTCTTTACCCTGTTCGAACGTTCCTCGTTGGTGTTTCATCCTCTCTTTCGTTCGTTCATCTACTTTTGGGCTATTAAATTCGTTCGTGTTTCGTTCTTTATTCTGTTCGAACGCCAACCAGTTTTCGTTCGAATTTTGTTCGATTTTCGTTCAAACGTCTTCAGGCTATTTAAATAGTTTCCGTGCGGTTTCTATTCGCACGGTTCTTCTCTCTCATCTTCATCGTGGTTCTTCATTTTTCACCCACTCTTCCCTCCATTTCTCGTCTGTTTTGCTTTTGGGCAGCCTAGATCCATTGATTTCGGTCTCCTCCATCATCAAGGTACTGATTCTTTCTGTTTGTTTTACTTCTTTTTATTTTTTCCTTTTTAGATCTGATTCTAGGGTTTCATTTTTATTTTCTTGGATTTTGCCTTATCTCATTGATTAAGGCTTGTATAATCCTTAGGGCTGTGACTCTTTATGTTTTGGGGTGTTTCTTTGTGGCGATTTGCATCTGTTATGGGCTCCTTACTGTCGGTTCATCGCCATCGCGTTCGAACGCTCCAAGAATTTCGTTCGAACGCTCTTAGTTTCTTCTCAGCTTATTTCTCTCTGTTCTGATTTGCTTACGATGATTTGTGTCTTGTGCTTTTCTTATGTGTTTTTAGATGCCTAAGAAGTTAGTTGCTTCCAAGAAACGTCCTCGCGATTCTCTCCCTGGTGATCGCTTTCGCAGTCCTGCAGCTGCCAAGTTGTTCGATGATCATTTCTCGCAACGCAGCTTGTTTTTGGAGCGCAATGTGTTGATTGATGAGTTGCGTGACTCAGGGATTGTGCCCTTGCTGGTTTCCCGCGGTTGGGGTCCTCTTCTGTCTGGTTTCACTGGGCCATCTCCCCAACTTGTCCAGGAGTTTTATTCCAACATGGAGGTTGTTTCCACCACTTCCTTCTCCGTGTTCATTCGGGGCACCAACCTGGACATTGATCCCTCTGTTCTCTCTCGGGTTCTTGTGATTCCTGAGGTACCCTATCCCCAGTATCCCTGGTCTCCTACGAACGGCCCTTCGGATCAACTTATCATGGATGTTGTAACTGGACAACATCGTCCGTTTGTTGGGGGTACCATCGCCGTTGCCTCTCTGCTGCCTTCTTATCGATTGCTTAACAGGATAGTGTGTCACAATCTTTGGCCGAAGTCCCATGTGAACACTCAACCGATTGCCCGGATTGCATTCCTTTATGCTATTGAACAGAGACTCTCTATCGACATCCTCGGTGTGATTTTACGTGAAATGATTCGCATTCGCAATGCTTCTTATGTTGCTCACACCTTTCCGTATGGATGCCTCATTCGTCGCATTGTCTCGGCACTGGTTCCGGATTTTATGCATGATCCTCCTCTCCCTCTGCTTAAACCTATTGGTCGTCAGACTGTTGCTATGAGTGCTGCTCATCTTCCTGCACATGCTCATGTTCGTGCTCCTGCTCCTGCTCCAGCCCCTGCTCCTGATCCGGCCCCTACCGCTCCGGCCTCGGCTTATGCCTCCTCCTCTACCGCTGGTCCCTCGTCTGATTTCTACCAGCGCATTGTGGATTCACAGGCTACCATTCTTGCTGAACTTCGTCTGGTTTCCGGTGGCCTATCAGAGGTCTGTTCTTCTGTCCGTCGCCTCGAGGATCAGTTTGCTCGTCACTTTTCATCGTCTCATGTTGCTTCTGATGCCGATGAGTCGTCTGCCAGCTCGGAGTCTGATTAGTCCTTTTGCTTCTTTTTCAGGATTTTGATACAGTTAGGGGGAGTCTTTATTTATTTTATTTTTTTGTGTGATCGTCATTGTAGCCTGTGTGTTATTCTCTCGCCTCTTGTATCTGTTTGGTTTCTGGACAGTATTGAATCTTTTTATCTATGACAGTGTTTCATTTTGCTTATTGCCTATTTGTGTGGTTTTGCTTGCTATATGTTCTTCTCTTAACCATTGGCTTAATTTTTGTCATTTATTGGTTCGGGTTTATGCTTTCTTTGTCATTTCGTGACAAAAAGGGGGAGTAATAGTTCTAAGTGATCTCCGGGAGTTCATATTAAGGGGGAGAACAACATTTTACCTGTTTTATGTCTTTCTTGATAATCTCAATGCTTTTCACGGTATCTTTTTGTTTGTGGATGTTTCAAGTAAATTGGTTTATTGCTGTGGTGGCTTTTATTCTAAAGACTACTTTGCTAGGTGTTAGATCGAGTCCATTTGTAATTAGTCTCTGTTGATGATGGTTGACAGTTGACTATTTTTCTTTTTGGGTCTAGTTCTGTAGTCTTTGTATTAGGTTGTGTTTTGTCACGGAATGCCAAAGGGGGAGATTGTGAGTTCCATTTTTATTGGCATGTGTCCGTGACAAAACAAGTTCAATTGAGTTGTAATCTGTCATGAAGATCCTTGTGAAATTGGACTGGTCTTTGGCTTCTGTGCATCAGTCATCCGTTACTGGTGCGTTCGCTTCACTGTGCGAACAACTGGCGTTGGTGCTGTGTTCGTTATTGGGTTCGAACTAATGGGGTTGGTGACACGTTTTTCTTCGGGTTCGAACGTAAATTCCAGAGAGCAACTGTTCGAGTGTCGTTCACATTTCGTTCGAACATACTCTTTCCAGAGACTTCACGTTCGAGTAACGTTCTTGTTTAGTTCGAACGGTACTTGTTATTTTTGTCGCGTGCGTTACCCGTTCTTGTTGCGTTCGAACGCCTGTCACATATTCTGTTTTCAGATGCGCCTTTTTAAACCCTATTTTCTTTTCCAAAACCCTACCTATAAAAGGAGCCTCTAGCCTCATTTTTTTTTTGAGGAAAACACATTAACCTAAAGCTTTAGTTTTTGTTTTCCCTCTCTATTGAAGATCCCTCCTTAAGATTAAGTATTATTTCATATGAGTGATCCTCTTATTTATTCACCCCTCACCATACACACATAACTACATGTCCGATTCAATCCGCTGAGACTTCAGAAGTTCTGAAGGAAGTTGCTTGGTGCATGCTCGGGGAGTTCCTTGGGTGATTACAGTTTTGGGATTAGAGTCAGCAAAGCTATTGCTATAGGGCTTTCACCATCTCTGTAAGTTTTTCTCTGATAGTGGATTTGGGTGGTAGCCTATACCCGGAGTGGTTTTTTACTCTAACGAGTTTTCCACTATGTAAACAAATCTCTTTGTCATCTTTTTACTCTTACTGCTCTTTTCTCTTGAGTTATCAGATTTGTTTATTAAGTAATTTATATGTATTGTGGTTGCTTGTTCTTCCATTATTTATTCTCTATTCGAAACATGTTTTGAATAGTGTAGTATATTTTATATTTCCACTTGTTACACCTATTCCCCCCATAGGTGTGTTGGGTCAGAACTTTATTTTTTTCAACTCGCAATCAAAGTGTTGCAGCAACGACAGGGACTGTTCAGTCTTATCCATTGAAAGAGTTGTCAAATGAAGATTGTCTTTGTGTGTTCACCCGACACTCTTTGGGAACAAGAGATTTTAGCATGCATCAATCCTTGAAGGAAATTGGTGAGAAGATAGTGATGAAATGTAATGGCTTGCATTTGAGAAGATTGTTGAGTTGATTTTGAGTTCTCGTTTGGATCTATATCAGTTTACTTTTGCATTCTTCAAAATATTATCAATGCTCTGGAATTTACTGATTGTATGAAGAGAAAAATAAAAAACGAGCTACCTGGCTCTTTTATTGAATCGATTTTCCACCCAATATACTTAATGGTCTAGACAAAAACTTCAAATATTGTTAGATCTTTGTTTTGCCATATTTAGTTTTTCTGAATATTATTTTTGGACTCGTTCTTGGTTTCGAATGCCTTACTTTAAATCCAATGGTGGTAATAACTGATGGATAATTCCTTTAGTCTCTACAAACAAAAAGAAGCTATACCTAACTTTAATTCTTGGAAAAAAAAAATCAGATGCTGCTACAAAAGTTGGCTTGGGATATTTAAATTCTTGCTTGCTTGACATTCACAAATCCCCATAACAAATAAGACTAGTTCAATTTCTGAAGATTCTTTTCTTCTTGATTTGGGTTGGATTTGAGATTGTGGTGTTCACTTGTTGCTCAAGTTATCAGTGGTGGCGTTTGTTTTCTTTTTTTTTTTTTTACTTTTGTGCAAAACTGCTTGATTTCTAAGAAAATAAAAATTCTCTAGCTTGCATTACTCTTCACAAACCATATTTGTCCATTAGAATTACAGCAATCCCATTCCTGCAGATTTTTTCTTCTTCACATTCCATAATTTCTTCTGTTTCCATCTAAAAGCTAAAAAAAATGTCAATCATTGGAGAGGCGATTCTGTCGGCGTCAGTAGAGATGCTGGTCAAGAAGTTGGCTTCGGAAGGTCTTGAACTGTTTGCACGCCACGGGAAAATCCATGCTGATCTCATGAAGTGGAAGAGACTTCTGGTGAAGATTAAGGCAGTTCTTGTTGATGCTGGGGAGAAGCAGACGAATGACGCGTCAGTGAAGTTATGGCTTGGCGATCTTCAGAACTTAGCTTATGATGTTGAAGACATTTTGGATGAGTTTGAAACTGAGGCTTTGCGGAGGAAGTTTCAGTTTGAAGAACCAGATTCTGATCAACCCAGTTTGAGTAAGTTTCGCAAGCTCATTTCCACTTGCTGCACCGGGTGCACTCCTCAATCAATTAAGTTTGACTCCTCAATAATGTCCAAAATAAATGAGATCAATGAAATATTTGAAGAGATTGTAACACAGAAAGACCAATTGGAATTAAAGGAATACTCTGGCGGGAAGTCTAGAAAAGGACGACAAAGATTACCTACAGTCCATTTGGTGAATGAAGCCAAAGTATATGGCAGGGAAAAAGAAAAGAATGAGCTTGTTGAATGTTTGTTGAGGGAAGATTTAAAAAGTGGTGATGGATTCTCTGTCATTTCTATTATAGCAATGGGCGGGATGGGAAAGACAACTCTTGCTCAGCTTGTCTATAATGATGATCGAGTACAACATCATTTTGATCTAAAAGCATGGACTTGTGTCTCCGATGCCTTTGATGTTATCAACGTCACAAAAGCAATTCTAAAGTTCAATGCCACTGATGATCTGCCTGTCAACAAAAATGATGAGCTGGGATTGCTTCAACAGAAGCTGAAGAAGCAACTGTCTGGAAAGAAATTTATGCTCGTTCTAGATGATGTTTGGAATCAAAATTACAACGATTGGATTAGCCTGAGCCTTCCATTTGAACCTGGCGCACCAGGAAGTAAGATTGTTGTCACAACTCGCAATCGACGGGTAGCTGAAATCATGGGGACTGTTCGATATTTTCCCTTGAAAGAGTTGACAGAAGAAGATTGCTTGCGAGTGTTCACTCAACACTGCTTGGGGACGAGAGATTTCAGCATGCATCAATCTTTGAAGGATGTGGGCGAGAAGATAGTGATCAAATGCAAAGGATTGCCCTTGGCAGCAAAAACTCTTGCAGGCCTTCTTCGCGGAAAAAATGACCCAAATGACTGGAAAAGTGTGCTCACTAGCAAGATATGGGATTTGTCGGAGGAGAACTGTGACATATTACCAGCTCTTAGAGTGAGCTATCATTATCTTCCTCCAACATTGAAATGGTGCTTTGCATACTGCTCCTTGTTCCCAAAGGATTATGAATTTCATGAAGATGAAATAATTTTATTGTGGAAGGCTGAAGGTTTATTGTATAATGAAGATACTGAGGAGCAAATGCAAGATTTAGGCCACATGTTTTTTCAGGAGCTGCATTCAAGGTCATTCTTTCAACAATCAAGCAGTGATACATCCCAATTTGTGATGCATGATCTCATCAATGATCTTGCTCAATGGGCTGCAGGGGAAACATACTTCAGAATGGAGGACACAATAGAAGGTAACAAGCCACAAAAAATTTCAAGAAATCTTCGTCATTTATCATACAAGCTTGGAAATTTCGATGGTGATAAAAGATTTGAGGCCTTTTATGAGGTCAAACATTTGAGAACCTTTCTGCCAGTAGGTTTTTCAGATTTCAAGAGGAGTTATTTGGCTCGTAGCACCCTTGATATGTTGTTGAAACAACGACGGTTAAGGGTGTTATCTTTGAGTGGGTACCAAATCAACGAGATCCCAAACTCAATTGCTGACCTGAAACATTTACGGCTTCTTAACCTATCAAATACCAAAATTGAAACCTTGCCTGAATCGGTAAACACACTTTACAATTTACACAAACTTATAGTGGAAGGCTGTTATCCACTTAAGAAGTTGTGTGCGGATATGGGAAACCTAATCAAGTTGCATCATCTTAACAATTCTGATGTACCTTCATTGGAGGAAATGCCATTGAGAATTGGTAAATTGACTTGTCTCAGAACATTGTGTAGTTTTGCTGTTGGAAAAGAGACTGGTTATGGTTTACAAGAGTTGAAGTCCTTAGTGCATCTTCATGGATCACTCAAAATTTCGAGGTTGGAGAATGTAAAACATGCTGGTGATGCGGGTGAGGGTCTGTTAAATGGCAAGGCGAATCTTAAAGCTTTATTGCTTGAATGGTGTCGTGTAAGCAATGAAAGGGAGTCAGGAATTGAAACACGAGTGCTTGACATGCTAAAACCACATCGAAATCTGAAGGAGCTCACCATCGGAGGATATGGTGGTACGAAATTTCCAATTTGGTTGGGTGATTCTTCATTGTCAAATTTAGAGATCCTAAGATTTCATAATTGTGACATGTGTACTTCTTTACCATCATTCGGGGAACTACCCTTTCTAAAGTATCTTGAGATAAGTGGAATGGATAGAGTGAAAACTGTTGGTTCAGATTTTTATGGCAACGGCTGCTCAGTGCCTTTTCGATCACTCGAGACTCTTTCTTTTGAGCATATGCGAGAATGGCAAGACTGGATTTCTCATGAATCTGGTCAAGATAGCTTTCGTAACTTGCGAGAGCTTTCTCTTGTAAATTGTTGTAAACTGCAAGGAGCATTGCCAGAATGTCTTCCTTCATTGGAGAGGCTTGTCATTAAACGGTGTGAAGAATTACTGGTGTCAATTCCAAGTCATTCAGCTCTTAGAGAACTAAAGATTGAGGGATGTAAGAAGGTGGTGTGCAGACACCCAATCAACCCCAGCTCTCTGAATTCAATTGTTTTTGCAGATATGTCAAGTGAAGTGATTCTAGCAGGGCTTCTTGAGCAAGGGCTACCAAAATTGGAAAAAATGGAAATTAATAATATGGGAAAGCTAACCTATTTATGGCAGAATGGAAGTCGGTTACTGCAAGACATTAGCTCCATTAATCAGTTTCGGATTACAAGTTGTTCCCAACTTCTTTCCTTGGTGGCAGAGGAAGAACATGATCAACAACAGCAAGGGTTGATGTGCAGACTTCAATATTTTGTATTAAGCAATTGCCAAAGCCTTCTGAAGCTACCACAAGCACTTTTCAGCATCCGTTCACTTTGTGAGATATACATCGCAGACTGCGATTCACTTGTTTCCTTTCCAGAGGCTGCTCTGCCTTTCCAGTTGAGAACAATTGCAATTGAAAATTGCAATGCACTGGAATCCTTACCTGAGGCATGGGTGCTCGATAGCAATACATCTTTTAAAAGTCTGCATATTTCCAGCTGCAAGTCTTTGAAAAGTCTGGTTATTTCCCGCTGCAGAAGGTACACCTCTCTTATTGAATACTTGTGGATTGTCGATTGTCCATCTCTCACATCCTTATTCTCGGAAAACGAGTTACCTGCTACACTTGAGGTTCTTCTTATTGGATACTACTCGGAGATTGCTTTCTTGTCACCGAGTGGAAATTTACCCAAGACTCTTAAGTTCCTTGATGTTAGTGGATGTTCAAAGCTGGAGTCAATAGCTGAAAGATTGGACAACTCCTCCCTTGAAAAAATCAGTGTTTTTCGTTGTGAAAATCTGATAGGTTTACCTGATGGTTTGCATATGCTCTGCCACCTTCAAAAGATCACTATAAATTTTTGTCCAAATCTTGTGTCCTTTCCTGAAGGAGGATTGCCTTCTACAAAGCTCACTAAGCTCAAGATATGGGATTGTGAGAAATTGGAGGCATTACTGTAGACAACAGAAACTGGGCGACGCATGCTGTTCCAGGCTCGCGGCCTGGTTGGGAGTACGGAGTAGCCCGCGGGGGACTAAACCGGAGAATAATGGAGTCGCCACCCGGTGTGAACCGGGAAAATGATTTAAGGCCGCACTCACCCCTCGCAAGGGAAGACCTCAAACCGTTGGGTTCGGAATGGTCCCTTACTTATGTCAATTGTAATGGATGGATTTGTGTAATATTAACCAAGTCTACTCAACATACATAAGGAAATAATATACCAACGACCTAATCATGCTTTAAAATAAATAACAAACTAAACTAATTCATGCTTGAGAAATAAACAACTTATTAATAACCTAATCATGCTCGCACACAAATTTGGATGAAACGAGATATGTACATCTTAAGTGGTACGTGGCATTGTATCCCGAGTGCAGACCATACTACCGTCCATTCGGAATCGGCTATGGAATTTACGTCCGGGTTTCCATCCGATATACCACAAAAGGGAATACATATCCCACTCATCCCAACAATCACATCATGTACTAATTAATGACATTCATGCGACAGAAAAATAAACTACATGCTTTTCTACGTTATTAATTTACATAACCTAAATTAATTATCATATCAAATTAATTATTCATGCTAAGAATTATAAAACACATATTCTAAGTTATTATTTCATGTGAATAATTCCAAACAACATACCAAAACAAATATTCAAGCTAAACATATTTCCTAAGTCATTATTTCATGTGAACCAATTCAAGCAACACGCTAATCTAATTATCCATGCTAAAATACCACAAAATACATTTTTTAAACCATTATTTTATGTGAATAAATTCAGTAATATAAACCCTCAGGTCTAACCTTTTGTGTCGTTCGTTGGAGGTGCGTTATACGGCCGTCGGAAAGGCTAAGACACCGTGATCGCGCCGGTTCGCTGGTTTGCCTTTTCCCTTGCTGTTTCGCTGATTTGCTCACTGTTTTCACTCCATTTCACTACGATTTAAGTCTCCACACTTAGCTTACTGGTTGGCAATGAATTAGGGTCGGTTTTGGTGATTTTTGGAAGGCGTTGGGCTGCCGTTTGCTGGGTTTACTCAAGGACTTACAAGTGCAGTTTTTGCTCACTGTTTTGGTGACTTTGGGGACTGTTTTGAAGGCTTTTGAGCTGCTGTTTTAGGGCGAATTTTGGAGGGTATTTAGGTCAGTTTGTGTACTGGTTTGGGGCTAAAATTAGGTTGATTTGGGTGTAAATTCCAGGGGCTAAATTGGACGTGACAATGGGCTGTTTGGTGGACTGTTTTGCGTGAAATAAGGGGCTGTTTTGCGTGTTGGGTGCAAGGGCAGTGAGGGGAGGTCGAGTGGGTGCTTTATGCGTGAAGATGTGAGGGTTAAGGGGCTGGATGAATCCTTGAAATGATCAGAGGTAGTGAATGGAAGGGCTTGGGCGTGAGTAATGGGGGAATGGTGGGCTGTTTTTGCTTCTCCAAAATGCTAAGTGAGTGCTTGGGATTTTGTTTGATATGTATTGATATGTGCTCCTCTCAAGGCTGAAAAATCTTATGCTTATATAGGCAATTGGAGTGCATTTGGGTTGGTGAGAATAGGTGTTCACATGGAGGAAGGAATAGGTGGGAATTAGTGTTCACACGGAGGAAGGAATAGGTGGGAATTAGTGTTCACACGGAGGAAGGAATAGGTGGGAATTAGTGTTCACACGGAGGAATGAATAGGTGGGAATTAGTGTTCACACGGAGGAAGGAATAGGTGGGAATTAGTGTTCACACGGAGGAAGGAATAGGTGGGAATTTGTGTTCACACGGAGGAAGGAATAGGTGGGAATTAGTGTTCACACGGAGGAAGGAATAGGTGGGAATTAGTGTTCACACGGAGGAAGGAATAGGTGGGAATTTTGGGCTTGGGCCTTGGTATTTGGTTTTGTGGGCTTGGACCTTGGTATTTGGTTGGTTTTGTGGGCTTTGGGCGTGGGCTTTGATACCTAAGGGAGTGGGCTTGATTTACGGGGATTTTGGGCCAAGGGTGATTTTGAAACGAAGATTCAACAAGCGAACTCCAAGCTAATTCAGCGAATTAAATCCAACGATGTGTCGATTCTTGACTTTTTCCTTTCCGACGACCATTTTTCGCAACTTCCATGACTTAAAGGTAGTGCCTCCTTACGAGACTCATCATCGGGTTTGGTATGCAAAAATGCAATGCCTACAGTTACCCAACTGCATGCACAATCTCACCTCTCTTGAGATAAATGGTACTAATATTTGTGAGGCAATTCTTGAGAGGGGATGGAACATATTCTCCTCTCTCAGACGACTCGAAATCAGTGGAGAATGTCCAAATATAGTGTCATCTCCACTGCTTCCTGCCTCTCTAACCGAATTGGAGATTGCCGGATTTCGAAATCTGGAACGTCTATCTTCAGTTGGTGAAAACCTCACTTCATTGGAATTTCTGAGTCTTTTTGAATGTCCGAAGCTCAAATATTTTCCGGAGAAGGGCCTTCCTACTTCACTTTTGAAACTACGTATCTGGGATTGTCCATTGTTAGAAGAAAGGTGCAAAAAGAATGAGGGACAATATTGGTCCTTAATAACCCGCATCCCTTGTTTCGAAATAAAGAGTTTATGGATATTTACACTGTCTTGAGTTTATGGGAAAGTGGGGAGGAGGATTGAATCCTTTCTGTAAGCTCCAATGAAGAACCTCCATCGAACAAGACGGTCTAATTGATAAGATTGCACAATCAAGATGAGCAATTGAAGGGAGAAAATTAAGGGATCTCAAATCTTGAAACATTTGTAACTTTTATCTAGTAGTTAATTCTTTCCTTTATTGTAATTTTAAATTTCAAACAATGTGTATATATAGTGCTTAATGGCATTATGAATATTAAGAGAGAAATATTATTCAAACTTGTCTTCTCTTCATGGTATCAGAGCTAAGATCCATTATCTAATTTTTTTTTTCCCGACCAGGCCAAATACTCCCCCCTTTCTCTGTTCAATGGCCACCGACGGTACCCAAAATGTCATCCCCAATGCCCAAGACCCTACAAAACCTCTCATCATTGTTACTATCCATAACTCAATCAAACTCACATCAACAAATTACCTCTCTTGGAAAACCCAAATTGAAGCCATTCTCATCGGCTATGACTTACAGGATTACATTGATGGAAATCATCCCACCCCACCACGTACCATCACCATAAATAATGTTACTTCTCCCAATCCAGCACATCGCACCTGGCTACGCCAAGACAAACTAATCTTTGCAGCTCTGGTCGGCACCCTCTCACCATCTCTAGTTCCTCTCATCACCCAATCTACCACCACCTATGAAGCCTGGCAAACCCTTGCCAACACCTATGCCAGTCCATCTCGTGGTCATATAAAACAACTAAAAGATCATCTTAAACACATCACCAAAGGCCCAAAAACAATAACCGAATACATGCAATCTATCAAAACCACCGCCGATCAACTAGCTGCCCTTGGAAAACCTCTTGACCATGAAGATCTAATTGAACAGGTGCTCGATGGACTTGATGATACCTATCAGTCTATCATCGACTCTGTCAATGGCCGTGATTCCACTATTTTATTTGATGAACTCCATGAAAAACTCATCAACAAGGAGTTATCTCTCAACAACAGGACTAAGCCCCCTTCCCACCCGGCATCTGCCCATCCCACCAATGTTCGGACCTACAACCGACCTCATCCTAATCACACTGCCCAGCCCGGTCGGTTTGCACCCACCACCAACCCTCAACCTACCAGAAACTCTCCCACCAACCCTAGATTCGACCGACCACCTCCTCGTCCTTTTCTTGGTCGGTGCCAATGGTGCCACACTCATGGTCATGTGGTCTCCCAATGCCCTCTCTTCCGCCAACACTTCCCACATGCGCAACAACCAGCCCGTCCCACCAACTCGTCCAACCCTCGCCCGAGCAGTCCCTGGCAATATCAAGCCAATGTCATCACCACCTCTTCCTCAAACCCCGCCTGGCTACTTGACAGTGGAGCCTCGCATCATGTCACTACTGACCTCAACAATCTTGCTATCCACAATCCTTATGACGGCACAGATGAAATCATGATCGGTGACGGCACTGCACTCCCCATTTCCCATCATGGTTCTACCTCTCTTAATACTCTGACTCACTCTTTCAACTTATCTAATGTTTTATATGTTCCCACTATGAAACGTAATCTTATCTCCATTTCTCAGTTTTGCAATTCCAATAACACTTCCATTGAGTTCTTACCCTCTTCCTTTAATGTGAAGGATCTCCGCACGGGGGCAATTCTGTTACAGGGTCGGACTAAAGATGGTGTATACGAATGGCCGACCTCCCCCACTCGGTCCCCTCTCATTGCTTTTTCAAGTGTCAGAACTACTATACCTGAGTGGCATCATCGGCTCGGGCATCCGTCATCGTCGGTCTTCAAAACTATCATGTCTTCATTTAATTCAGATGTTTCTCGTTCCTCTTATCTTAATTTCAATTGTAATTCATGTCAATGCAATAAAAGTCACAAGCTACCGTTCTCTTCATCTACCCTTACTACATCTACACCTCTTGAGGTTATATACACTGACTTATGGACCTCCCCGGTCTACTCGTTTGATAACTTCAAATACTATATAATCTTTGTCGACCACTTCACCAAATATATTTGGCTTTATCCCCTCAAACGAAAGTCGGATACCCGTGATGTATTTGTGCGCTTCAAGGCACTAGTAGAAAAATTTTTCAACCGACCAATCCTAACTCTCTACTCTGACAATGGGGGGGAATATCAAGCTCTCTCTTCCTTCCTCACAATCCATGGAGTCTCCCATCTCACTTCCCCTACTCACACTCCAGAACACAATGGGTACTCTGAACGTCGTCACCGACATATCGTCGAAACAGGTCTCTCTCTCCTTACCCACTCATCCATGCCTCTCTCATATTGGCCCTTTGCCTTTTCCACTGCCGTCTACCTTATAAATCACATGCCTACGCCAACTTTACACCACAAATCACCCTATCTCCAACTACTCGGCCATATGCCGAACTACTCGAAACTGCGCAGCTTTGGCTGTCTCTGCTACCCTTGGCTTCGTCCTTACACATCTCACAAACTCGAGTCCAGGTCCTCTCCCTGTGTCTTCGTAGGATATTCCCTCACTCAGAGAGCTTATCTTTGTCTCGAACCCTCCACATATAGACTTTACACCTCCCGACATGTCCGCTTCGTTGAGTCAATTTTTCCTTTTGCCACATCCCAAAAGTCCCCTCCCCGTACCACCCCATCCACCGTCTCTGACTGGTGCTCCATGACCTTCCCGGTACTAAACTCACCATCACCGACTACCGACCCTGCACCCCCACAGAATGCCCCACCCACTGGTGCTCCTATCCAACCCCGCCCTCCTTTACACAGCAATTCCACAAGTACCACCACTTCACAAGTAATAGCCGATCAACCAAACCCTGACCGACCACATGAACATCCCAGAATACCACCAATGCCCGACCACACCCACCGACCACATAACCCATCGCACCAACAACACAACCCCGATCACACAGACATCGAACGCCCCGACCTACCAACCCTCCCCATAAACACAAACCCCGACCGACCACATGATCACACAACATCAACCAACATAACCGATCACACCACAACCGACCGATCACATGATCACTCAACATCAACCACCAAAACCGACCACACCACAACCGACCACCCACAACAACCCTCCAGCACAGCCCGTGTCATTGTCACACGCTCCAAGAACAACCTCCATAAACCGATCCAAAAACTTAACCTCAACACCCAACTTCATCAACCTACCCTCGAACCCTCCACCATTACCCAAGCCCTCAAGGACCCTAAATGGCGCCAAGCTCTGTCAGAAGAATATAATGCTCTTCTTCACAATGGGACATGGGAACTAGTGCCACCCAGTCCCGACCAAAACCTGGTCGGCTGTAAGTGGATCTTTCGCACAAAATTTAATGCTAATGGTTCTATTGACAGGTACAAAGCTCGATTAGTTGCCAAAGGATTCCATCAATGTCCCGGTGTGGATTATTATGAAACCTTCAGCCTAGTCGTCAAGCCGACCACTGTTCGAATTTTTCTCAGCCTTGCGGTTAGTCAAGGATGGTCCCTCCGACAACTTGACATCAACAATGCCTTTCTTCAAGGCACTCTCACTGAAGATGTCTATATGTCCCAATCTTTGGGCTTCATTGATCGGGATCACCCCCATCACGTCTGTAAACTTCGCAAGGCCATCTACGGTCTCAAACAGGCCCCTCGAGCATGGTACCATGAACTCCGTCAATTTCTTCTACAGTCCGGCTTCACCAACTCACACGCCGACACCTCACTGTTCATCTTCACCAACAGCAACACCACATTATATCTCTTAGTCTATGTCGATGACATCATCATTACCGGAAATAATGTTCAAGCTGTCCACAGATTCATTGACCAACTCTCACAGCGCTTCTCTCTCAAGGATCTTGGCCAACTTGCTTATTTCCTTGGGGTGGAGGTCACTACCCACAACAATGATCTTTTCCTAAGTCAACGCAAGTACATTGCAGATCTGCTCACCAGAACCCACATGATTGACGCCAAGCCCGCCCCGACCCCTCTGGCAACAAACCCGACACTCACATTACAATCTGGATCTCCTTTACCGGATCCGACCGAGTACAGAAATATTGTCGGTAGCCTCCAGTATCTCTCCCTCACTCGACCAGACATTGCTTATACAGTGAACAAACTTTCTCAGTTTATGCATCAACCGACCACTGATCATTGGCATGCCGTCAAGCGTCTACTGCGATATCTCTGTGGCACTATGGACCATGGCATATTCCTCCGCCACAACTCCCCTCTCGCACTCCATGCCTTCTCCGATGCTGATTGGGCTGGTAACAAGGACGATTTCACCTCTACTGGTGCTTACATAGTATATCTCGGTCACAATCCTATTTCCTGGAGCTCCAAGAAACAACGCACGGTTGCTCGCTCCTCCACTGAAGCTGAGTACCGATCAGTAGCCTCCACTGCTGCCGAAATAAGATGGATTTGTGCTCTTCTTACCGAACTTGGTGTCAATCTCTCTCTCCAACCAGTCATCTACTGTGACAATGTTGGTGCAACCAATTTATGCTCCAATCCTGTGTTCCACTCGCGAATGAAACACGTCGCGCTAGACTACCACTTCATCCGGGAACAAGTTCAAACTGGTCTACTCCGGGTCTCCCACATCACTGGAGCTGATCAACTAGCAGACGCTCTTACCAAACCACTTGCTCGGTCTCCTTTCAACACACTAAAATCCAAGATCGGACTCTCTCCACGACCGTCCATCTTGCGGGGGCATGATAAGATTGCACAATCAAGATGAGCAATTGAAGGGAGAAAATCAAGGGATCTCAAATCTTGAAACATTTGTAACTTTTATCTAGTAGTTAATTCTTTCCTTTATTGTAATTTTAAATTTCAAACAATCTGTATATATAGTGCTTAATGGCATTATGAATATTAAGAGAGAAATATTATTCAAACTTGTCTTCTCTTCACTAACAGCAGCTTGAGGGTTTTTTTTTCCTTCTTCTATTGTAATATAATAACATTAATTTCTTTTTATTTTTATTTATTTATTTTTTTGGTTGCGTGGCTTTGTGCCCTCTTCTTGTTTTCCCTCTCAGTTCAATCGCACTTTGCATCAAACTAAAAGCACATGGAGATATATATTTTTTTAGTTGAAGATTAATGAAAGATTTCTTTACTTAACAGTATTCAAAAGAATGCAAGTACCTCGTCATTTTAACTAGAATACAATACTTATTATATTTTAAGATTCAAGCTAATTATGACAAGTCTAATAAAATAAAGTTGTAATAAATTGTAGGATGTAATTTAGCTTTTGTGATTAAAAGGATACTGATGATCTTGAATTTTTGATATTTTTATTCTCACTAGAAGGTAGTGCAATTAAATCAACACAGTGCAAAGTAACAAACTGGATGAAGGTAATCTAACCACTAAAACTATTGAAAATGGGGTAGCTGTTTCTTAGGTCTTATTAATTTTGGTCTGCTTCTTGGTTTTGAATGCCTAAATGTGAATTTTTTAAAAAAATGTTTTAAAATTTAGAAGAGTTACAAAAGTTATTAAGGAGAAAGTTGAAAAAATCAAATTATTATGTTTTGTTTTTCTTACAAAAATCCACCATTAAATAGGTGTTAATATATTAGGGGAGTTACAAAATTTGATTTGTATGAAAAAATTAAGTTATGCTAACTAAAATATTTCTCATTAATATTAAAATCAGTTTTTATCTTAACTTAATTATCAAATAATGTCAATATCTATGACATTAAAAAAGAAAAAACAGAAGAACGTTTGATATTTAATTAGTAATTTAAAGTTGTTAACATTTCTCTTTTTAAAACGTTGAAATTATTTCTTATATAAAGGCTTGATTTTCATTCCAAGAAGAAAAGATGATTCCAGCAATTTTGTTTTGAGAGGAAAAAGGGAAGACAATTTTATCCTGGGAACAGCGGGACTGACATACTGCTAGCACAATTTTATGTTCCTGGTGAACGATAATATTTTTCTTATTTGTGCAAATTGTTCTAACAATTTTAAGACGAAAATCGATCTGCTATATTTACTTATGTTATATATGTTACCGCTCTTAAGGTTGATATTGTCTTGGATGTTTTCTGTTGCTATGTCATTTTGAGTGCGTAGAGTAATTTGATGACAACAAAAAATAAAATTTGGTTGCTTAGTTGAATGTCAATGCCTGCTGTTCATGTTGTTCACTTGGAAAAAATCAACATTAGTATTTGAGCACTAGCTTTAGATAATTGATTTGTCACAGAGAACTAAACATGCATGAATACAATGTAAATCAAAATTCTAGCTATTTGCTTTGTGTCATGATTAATTTGATAGAACAGAAAAATTACATAATTGTAACACAGATCTTCTTGGTCAATTAGGCTGGGAAAATTATAATTTATATATGTTTTATATTGGATTCCAAAACCCAAGATATTGAAAAATATTGCATGTTTTATAGCAGCAGATACAAGATAGACAGTGTGGTTAAACTGCAAAATGAAAACAATAAATGGAAATCATGCACACTTATTTTAATAAATAAACCATCTCTTTTGTTATTTTATAATCATAATGATATTTTTTTCCTTCATGGATTCAACTCAACAACATTTCATTAAAGGTTTTTTTTTTTTTTTTGAAAACACATGAGAGGAGTTTTAAGTGAAAATTCAGGAACCGTGGCCGACCGGTGGAACAGTAAGGTTCCACCGGTTCTAAGTGAAAATTCGGGGTTATCCTAGGTTCTGACCCTATGCGAAATTACAAACAATAAGCAGGACAAGTCCTGTTACTGCTACTATGGAATTGCAACAGACAATTATCAATTCAACCAACAACAATAAAATCCACAATATTAATTAATGCAAAATATAAATTGTGGAAAAGTAAATCAATCACACAAAATTCAACACAATAATTTTGGTGAAGAAGTGGAAAACTCTTATGAGTAAAAAATCACTCCGGGTATAGGCTACCACCCGAATCCACTATATAGAGAAAAACTTACAGCGATGGTCAAGACCTATGGTGGCAACTCCACCGACTCAAGTACCTCAATACTGCAAGAACTCAAGGCAACTGCTCAAGCCCGCGACCCACGGTTTTCTTCAAAACCTCTGAAGTCTCTGAGTAGATTATATCACCAATGACGCCGGAACTCCAACTACCAAAACTCCTCCTAAAGAACTCTAAAGGATTAGAGATTTTGGGTTAAGTTTTGTTGAAGGTTTAACAAAGAATATATTTCACCATTAACAAAGAAGACATGAGATTCAAAGAGTCTTTAAGGTGAAATCAAAGAGAGTTGAAAGCTTTTGAGAGATTTGGCTCAAGGGAAAAGTGTTTCAACTAATGAGCATGGCGGCTAAGGGTTGTATTTATAGGTAGGTTAATAAATAGAGTTTTGGAAGCTGAAAAGGCTGAAAATCGCGTTCAAATCACAGTCGCGTTCGAACGGTTACTCGAACGCACCACAAACGCGCCCTTTCTGTAAAGACTCATTCGAACGCCACTTGAACGCACCACGAACGTGAGCTTTCTGGAATGACACCATTCGAACGCACCAAGAACGTGCATCGAATGTTTGCTCTCTGGAATGCTCTCGTTCTAACCCAATGAAGGACGTGCCACTAACGCCACACGTTCGAACCCAATAACGAACGCAACACCAACGCCAATCGTTCGAGCACTGCAACGAACGCACCACGAACGCATGTCTGATGCACAACAGCAAAAAATCAGTCCAATTGCACAAGGATCTTCATGATAGATTACAACTCAATTGAACTTATTTTGTCACGGACACATGCCAATAAAAATGGAACTAACACTAAGGCTCCAACAGAAACCGAAATGGTTCCGGTTGGAACCGTAGGGTTCCAACATAAACCCTACCCCCAACGGCTAGTAGCCGTTGGGGGAGGGAGGGAGCCGTTGGCTCCCTGCCCTCAATATTAAAAAAAGTTTATATCATAAAAAAAATTATAAATTACTAATATATCCCTAATAACGGTAATAAAACGGTTATATGTAGGGACATTTTTGGTATCAAATAAATTCTAAAACTCTATAAATAGGATTCATTTTTCATTATTTCAACACACCAAATTCTCAACTCTCACATTTCCTACAATTTTCTTATTCTCAATCTCAATTCATAAAATTCTCTTATTCTCAATCTCAATTCAATTAGTTATTATCATTCGTAATTAGTCAATTTTCTTATTTTTCTACCTGATTTCTCAAACGAAAAATGGCAAGCTCATCTGAGAACATAATGTCAAATATGCCAACCCAAGAGAGCGGCCCTAGTGTCGGTGTACAATCACAGAGAAGAGAAGTTATGGCTCGTTTCTCGGATGTTTTCAAAATTCATTTTCATTTGGAACGCCTAGAAGATGATACACAACGAGCAATTTGCAACTATTGTGGGGTTTTCTACAAATTTTCTGATGGATAAGACAATATGATCAAGCACCTGGAAAGACATACTCTGGTTGAACTTGGAATTGATACGACGTAAATTCAAATGACCAGGTACGCATCATCTAGTAGAGGTGCGAGTGTTGTAGATTTATTTAAATATTCTGATGCAAAAAAAAATAGAGAAGAATTAACGAAATTAACTTGTATGACACATCTTTCTTTAAGCTTTGGTGAAAAACTTCATTTTACTAATTACGTGCATAATGCTTTAAATCCTTCTGCATGTACAAAGACTCGAAACACAACAAAACATCATATATTTAAATTATATAAAGATGGTAAAATTATTTTAAATGAAATATTTAAAGAGATGAAATGCCGTATTTTTATATGTTCTGATATTTGGAGTGACCATTGACAAACACACTCATACATGAGTGTGACTTGTCATTGGATTGATGCATCATTTACCATGTAAAAATGACTTATTACATTTAGAGTTTTTGATGAACAACATACTGTGGATGCTGATTTCAGTCGAGGTCCACAATCGAGAATGCGAGTTGAGGGGCACGAGCGAACCTGTAAAATGAGAGTAGAGCGAAAAAGGAGATTACCGCCCACCAGTGTGGTGGAATCTGTAGGCACTCCAACGCTCAAGTTAGCCTAAAAATGAATAAGTTCAAGGTGAAAGGATTAAGGTCTTTAGGGTACCTCAACCTCAGTTTGTTTTCCATGAGAGCTATGTATAGGAGTAGAGTCTCGTTGTTAGGGGTAGAATGAATAAATCTCCCCTTCTATTCCTTTGCTTTCTTATTTTATAGGTTCCCAAATATGGGGTTAATCTCCTTCCCGTTGGAGTCGTTGTCAATGATGATTCAATTCAGGTCATTTATGTCTGGTAACTGACGATCGTGTTTATATCCTGAAACTGCCATCTTCATGGTGATGTTTATGAATTCAGATTCTCTCTTGATTTCTGTAATTGGCGTCCGTTGGTTCTTCTCATGTTAACGAGTTTGGGCCCATGAGGCGGCCCGAGAAGCTTCCTTGTATGACATTTTTACTCGTAGGTTGGATCTGCTAATGGGCTCCAGGTTTAGTGGTTTGTTTTGGGGTTAATGTCGATTTTACCCCAGGCCCAAATTTGGCTCGTACAGTTTGTCCCCTACTCTCTAAGTTTGGAAATCCTAGACTTGGAGAGTACCTTCGAGTATGTCGAATGAATCAGGATATGGTTATCTATTTTACTGATCTTGGTAGTGGTCCAGAGCTAATCCCCCTCATACAGTCTGGGGGAGGAAGAATCCAGGTCTTCTTTTGTTTTCGACAATAGCCTAGGAGGTGTCATTGGCTTGACCGAAATTGTCGAAGGCTTTTTAGGAGTTAACCTCGATCAATATGTCATATAGAGTAATGGAGAACTCATATTTTTATCTTGCCAATCATGTAAGCCTATGGGGGAATGTCCCATGCGGACTGAACCAGATGGTAGTTCAGAAGTGTCTTCACTCGACTTGTCGTATGAAGCGAATGAATGTCATAATCCTTATTTGACTCGACATGAGTAATCATGGGGATGTCCCCGGTTGACTGATCCAGATGGGGATTCAGGAGAAATCTTACTCGGCATGTCTTGCAGACAGAAGGAGTCCAAATACCACAGTCGACATGAGTAATCAGGGGATGTCCCCGGTCCACACATTCGACACTTAAATTATTACCAAGTTGTCTCTAGTCATTAATTGCAAACCCTAGTGCGAGTTACGAGGAGTTTTTTGACAGGAATTTTGGCACCAATTCATGTAGCGTGTATAAAAGAGCTTTCGGTACTTCATTTTCCCTCATTTAGAAGTCGAGTAAGGAGAGCTCTCAAGTGTTTTAAAGGTGTTCTTCGAAAATTTTCTCATGTTCTTCAATTTCTTTAAACATTCATAGTGATAATTCAAGCTGTTCTTAGGTAGATTTGGCTGTTTGATCTTTGGGTTTGTGTGATTTATTTTAAAATTATGTTTGTGGGTTTTGATATTTAGGAGGTAGGTTACTATAGAGATTAGTTGTTTATATGTTGGTTGTTTGGAGGATGTCGAGTGGAGAATCTTTAGGCAGCTTAGGTGCCAACATCGATAGTTATGTCGAATCGTCAAGTGATACCAAGGAGGAGGTAGAAAAAAAATATTGGTCGTACCAGGAGTTGATCGAGGGTGGTGTAGTTACCCTAGCTAGGCCTCCTCAAGAGACCCCTACCGAGGCCATACCACTAAGGTCTTTACCCGCTGTTGGGGAGCCGAGTGACTTTCCTTGTACGAGTGAACCCACTAACTTACTACCAAAAAATCATGTTAGTCGAATGACAGGGAAAACGTTGAGGGAACTCAGCATTATGTATAGGTTCCCTAATTCTTTGGAACTCCGGGTGCCTTCATCGAATGAAAGAATCAATTATAAGGTTCCGGGGTGGATGAGATTCTACGTACGGCCATTTTTTGTGGGTTTGAGGTTTCCTATTCCGAGACTGGTCTGGGAGGTTCTAGATCATTTTCGAGTTGCTCCCTCACAGTTGATGCGAAATGCGTGGAGGATTTTATTGTCGATTGAATGTTTGTCTTTTGAGTTGGGAATACTCTTTGAGATGATGTTTTAGAGACGTACTACCTGAAGGAGCATTTGAAGGAGAAAGGAAGATATACTTTGATCCTTAGACAGAGAAAGACGCATTTAGTTACTGGATTGCCGACTAATGATAGAGGAAATTGGCAGTCCTATTATTTCTTTGCAAAGGGGGAGGGTATATTTGGATCGATCGGGGCTGGTCGAATCCCAGAGTTTTGGTGTTTGTCGAGTGAGTAACTTTGTTTTTCTAATTTAAAATCTTTGAGTCATACTTGCGTATTTGAATAACCACGTGCTTGTTGCTGCAGATCCTCTACGAAATAAGCCATTCGTCACGACTGCTCGTACAATCTCCAATGCCAAAATCATTCTATCACGGTCGGCTGATGAAAGACATTGTAAAACTATCTTAACAGAAAAAAGATTAAGGGCGACTCTGTTGTGGAAAGAAATTTATCACCGAGAAGAAAGTAAAGTTATGGCTTCCTATAACGACGTTTTGCCCGTGATTAATTGTAGATGGTCGTGTCAAATGTTATATGGGGAGTATAAATATCGAGAGCCCCTAAAACCTGAAGAATTTTTATGCGCAGAGGAAATGATGACTGGGCCATTCACAGTAGCTTCACTCGACGAGATAAAAAGTCAGAAAAAGTCAAGGAAGTTGAAGAAAAAAGAGCTTGAAGCTGAAAAAGAAGCTGGCCCTCAACAAATGGAGGTCGTTTCAAGTGAGGGTGTCACAGAGAAAGTGAAGTCGACTGCGATGATTTCTGCGGGGAAGAAAAGGAAGTTTGTCTCTGAAGCGGAAGTAGAAGAGGACTCTGATAACCTCATCTTAAAGGTTTCACGAGAGTCGACTGCAATTTCTGACCGTTCAAGCATTGATTCATTCATGGAAGGGCTTCTTCTTCAGGGGGATGAAGTAAGGTTAGCACAAATTGGCCCGGTGGAGGCCATGAAGAAAGCCATCGTTTTGAATTATCAAGTGAGTATAGCTTTTTTTTTGGGTTGAATGACGTTCTGACTCGACTTCTTCAGGCACTGGAATGTAGTCTATACATGCGGAAGAATACGGAATCCAATCAGAGGAGGATCAAATAGTTGGAGAAAATGTTGTCGGCGCTGAGGAAGGAGTTGTCAGATTTGAAGTCCGGGCTGGTTGCTTCTCAAAGGAAGGAAAAGGGGCTTGAGAAAGAGTTGAAGGAGGCCAAGGCTACTTTGAAGATGGAAAATGAGACAGCCGAGCTTACAATTGATAGCTACAAAGTAAGTTTTGAAAATGTGAAAAAGGAAAATGAATCTTTGTTAGAGCAAATGGAGGATATCGCCATTGATTCCATGATGAAAAACATATATGACTTAATGAGGGAAAATCTTGCTGGGAAACACGTAGAATGGAAGCCGAAGAAATGGATTAGAGAGTATGAAAGGCGTGCCGCTGGTATCTCTTCGTTAACGGAGGAAGATTATGAAGAAATAAGGGCGGAGGTTAAGTTGAAGAAGGACGAAGTCGAGCCAAGCGCAGTTCATGTAGAAGAGACGGAGGAGGTTGAGAAACACATAGAGGAAAGAGAGGATGTCGGACCGGCGGCTGTTCACTCTGAACTGACGATGTCGGTCGAGACTCAAGAAGATTTTCCTGCCGGTCTTCCAACAACTACCGATGAAGGAGGAGCCAGTCCAGATGAAATTTAAGGGTTCAGTATTAGCTTTGAAAATTTTGTATAAAGTCTGAATTAGTTGTCTGATAGGAAGGCGGAAAGCCGCATTTTGAACATTTAACGTTGTGTACAAGTGTCGAATGATGAATGATCTTTTATTTTATATATAAATGTTGAACGATATCTTAATGAACGATCTTTTATTGCAATTACTCGAATGACTTCTATAAATCTCTTTATTTCATTTTTATAAAGACTATTCGAAATAGATAACTGGCAAAAAATAAACGACAAAACATATGTGTTACCGGATGAATCGCTTAAGATGTACCACATTCCAACTGTTGCGCACGGGAGTCCCCTCCATAGTCTGTAACTTGTAGGCTCCTTTCCCAACAACTTCCGTGACAAGGTAAGGGCCTTCCCAATTAGGACCCAACTTCCCATCTCCAATTTCCTTAGTGTTTTGGAACACTCTCAGTAGGACCTAATCTTCAACCTCGAAAATCCTACTCCTGATGTTTTTGTCAAAGTATCTGGCCATCCTTTGTCGATAAGCAGCCAGTCAAATGAAAGCTCGGTCTCTAATCTCATCAATCATGTCGAGATTGAAATTCATCAGCTGTTGATTGTTTTCTTCGTTGAGCCATTGGTAGCGTGGGGAAGAGATGACTTCTTCAGTTGGAATTACTGCTTCCATTCCAAATGCCAATGCGAAAGGAGTTTCGCCTGTCGAAGACCTCACCGTTGTCCTGTATGACCACAACACTCCAGGAAGTTCGTCCGCCCAAGCGCCCTTAGCCTTCTCCAACCTTTTCTTCCAAGTGTTCATGATCATCTTGTTGGATGATTCGGCCTGACCATTCGCTTGTGGAAAGCGTGGTGTTGAAAAGTTCAGTTTTATGCCCCAGTTCCTGCAGAAATCTTGAAAGTGATGACTGATTAATTGAGAGCCATTGTCAGTCACAATTTTTCTTGGTATGCCGAATCGACATATGATATTTTTCCATACGAATGTTTGAGCTTCCTTGTCACGTACTCTAGCGAATGCTTCAGCTTTAATCCACTTCGAGTAATAATCTGTCATCACAAGCATGTAGACTCGTTGGCCAGGCGCGGTTGAGAGTTTCCTACTATATCCATTCCTCATTTCATAAACGGCCATGGAGATACAATGGGACTTAGTTTCTCTGGTGGGAGATGAGGAACTAGTGCAAACCTCTGGCACTTGTCACACTTCTTCGAGAATTTGACGGAGTCAATTCTCATTGTCGGTTAATAATACCATGTCGAATGGGCTCGAAGAGCTATGCTCCTGCCGCCAGAATGGTTCCCACATTCCCCTTCATGCAACTCTGTCAACACATGCTGTGCTTCGTCGTGTGAATGATCTTCTTAGCAAATAACCGTCGAACACAATGAACCTCGCAGACTGTCTCTGGACTTTCCTGGCTTACACTTTCTCTTCTGGAAGCAAGCCTTTTTGTAAATACTCGACGATTGGTGTCATCCAAGAGTCGACTGAATCTAGCGCTGCAACAATCGTTTCTTCCTTCCAGATTGCCGGCCAGCTCAAATACACTACAGGTATTGTTCGTGGTTTGTCCCCCTCCATAGTCGATCTGAGGATTTCCAATGCATCTGCTTGGGAATTTTCGCTTCTTGTGACTTGGGTTATGGAAAATTTTTCAAATGCCAACCAAATTTAGGGGGTCGATTTTTCCATATTCGTTGTCTATGTCATGTCCTTAACTTATGTGTTCAAGACGGTCTAAAATTATTATCACATTTCGTTGATCCTATTAAAATGACACTTAATTGTATTTGGTCATATTCTCAAGTTAGGAGAGAATGGATGAAGTTTTGTAAAATAAATGGTATTAAACCGATGAAATTTTCAAGAGATGTTCCAACACATTGGAATTCAACTTATTTTCTTTTATGTCAAGCATTTCAATACAAAGATGCATTATGTAATTTTTTTCTCAACATGTTCAAAATGTCACACTTTATCCTAGTCAATGAGATATTTGTGAAAACATTTTAGATATTTTAAAAGTTTTTAATGAAGCTATTTTAACTTTTAGCGGTGTTTATTATCCAACAGCACATTTATTTCTTCTTGAAAGTTTGAATATTGTTGGTGCTCTCGATGAACATGCTGAAAGTAGCGATCCTAATGATATTGTTTTGTTAGAAGCCATTACTGTTATGAATGTAAAATGATTGAATTATTTTAGAGACATTCCTTTACTTTATCTTATTGCTGCTGTTTTTGATCCTAGATTTAAATTAGAAGGTTTGAATGGTGCTTTACAAGCTTACTATGGTTATTTAGGAGTATTAGATGAAATTGATATTACAATAATAATGACGAAATTAAGAAATGATTTAATTGAGTTATTTAATGATTATATTGTAAGATATAACTTAGGAACATTAGGTGAATCTAGTAGTAGAGAACCAATAATTCAAACAAGACTTATCGCAGAGGATCGTTGGTTATTGCAACGAAATAAAAAAGCTAGGGATACGATAACTAATAACCCCGAATTAGATAATTATTTATCTATAAATTTCGAGTTTCCTACTGAAAGTTTAGTTAGTAAAAATTTTAAAATCCTTGACTGGTGGAACCGACATCAAAATATATATCATATTTTATCAATTATTGCTAAAGAGATATTGGCATCACTTATTTCCACCGTTGTGGTTGAGCAAGCCTTCAGCTTGGGAGGCAATATATTGGAAGCTAGACGATTTTCATTACATCCAAGCACTCTAGAAGCAACAACTTGTGTGGATGATTGGACCTGAGCTGATCTGAGACAATAAGAAGGTCCCCCGATAATTTTGAAGATTTGTTCGATAATGCATCTGTAACAACAAGTGTAAGCGGAACCGGAGCTGAAGGATCAACTGATAATGATGATTGATAATTGTAAAATTGTAAATTTACAAAGGGGAAATATCTTAAAATTGTGATGGAACTACGTGAGCTTTGATTCCTCTCACCCTTAGAGGATACGTAGGCAACTTAAATTTTTAAAAATTTAAGCTCAAGCTATTCAATGTAATCATTTTATTTATTTATAAAATTAATCTCATTTATTTTAATTTATTTTCGATATTTATATAAAAAAAAGGTTCGGAACCGAACTAGAACCGGAACCGAACCTGTCAAGGTTCCGGTTCCACTTAAGTGTGGAACCGGATCTATTTGCAAGTAATGATGGAAGATTGGAGAATTATGGCTATTTTGCCAATCTTCTAATCATTTTACTCCTATGCATAATACACATTGGTGATTCCATTTTGATTAAAATTATTATATCTCTTATTAAAACAGGTTTCGCGATTAGGATTGCCCACTTTGACATCCATTAAATATTCATTCTTGAGATTAAACTACATCTGTATGATGTTCTAATAATTTAGTTATGAATAAGAGAATTGTTTACTTGTTGAAGCGAAAATAGTACTAATAAGACGCCACATGAATACTCTTGGAGCTACCAACTGCAACTTTAGGCATCCAGCTAGAATTCTTGGATTGGATTCTAAGCTTGATAGAAGCCTTTTAATCCCCTTTTGAGAAATTAAAGTTAAATGCACAATTCCAAAAGGTGATGGCTCACTTGCATTGTCTATTGGATTTATAATCCAACATGACAACACTTGTGGCCCTATGAAAGCTGGAATACGCTATCATCTTGAGATGGTCAGCTTTTTTACTGTAGTTTCAGGAGCACATTTGATCGGAGAAATCACACACATTACGCAAGCGCACGTATCGCTCAAGTAATATAAAAATATCGATCCCACGAGGACTTAATTCCTACTGTTGTTATTAATTATTGATTCTATTTATTTACAGGTATCTAATTAAAGGGAGAAGAGATTGATCGTTGATTTGGTTGGTTGAAGTAGAATATGCTAAATAAATAAATAAAAATAAAAGACACAGAAAATTCTAAGGAAAATACAAAAGACACAAATATCTAGGGTTGTGACTCCACACAATATTATTCTAAAGATGAATTCATTCTCATATACATGTGTAATAAATTAGTTACTAACATGAAACACGAATATATGCAAAAGCCTCTATCGATGGTCAGATGTAAATATCCATAATAACCCAATTAATCATATGTCTATGTTAACCAAGTTATCTGAATTCATTAAGTTTAAGTTCCGATTGTGGATACCCTCGCCCGACAGGTATATGTCTATCTTGTAAGAAAATCTATCTGAGAGACATTTACCTCAAGATGAGATCGTGAGCTACTGATTCTAAGGTTAAAATTTAAAATCTCTTTTCCAAGTTCATTTTAAGTTTACCACATCAATCTTATTGGTGATCAGGCAACAAGAAGCATTAAGACTAAGACTCAGTAAACAAGCCTAATGTATTACCCAATATATTAGAAAATCAATTATTAAACTTGTTAGTTCCATTTTTATTGGCAATGCCCATGATAAAACAAGTTCAATTGAGTTATAACGAGTCTTGAAGAATTTGGTTCAATTGGACTGGTTTTTGGCAGAGCTGGAGCATTTTCGTTAGTGGTGTTCGCTTTAGCGTTCGAACATGTGGCGTTAGTGGAGCGTTCTCCATTGGGTTCGAATGACTCATTTCAGAGAACAAACGTTAGAGGCACGTTCTTGTTGGGTTCGAACAGGATCATTCCAAATAGCATTCGTTCGTGGTGCGTTCGAGTGGCGTTTGAACTAGTCTTTCCAGTATGCGCGCATTCGTGGTGCTTTCAAGTAACCGTTCGAATGCGATTGTGATCTGTACGTATTTTTGTACCTTTTCACTTTGAAAAACCTTAGTTTTTACACCTATCTATAAATAAAACATGTAGCCACCATCCCCAATAGTCGAAACTGTGGTGACACAGGAAAACCTGGGCGACACATGCTGTTCTGGGCTCGCGGCCCGGTTGGGAGTACGGAGTAGCCACGAGGGTCTAAACCGGAGAATGATGGAGTCGCCACCCGGTGTGAACCGGGAAAATGAGATTTAAGGCCTTACTCACCCCTCGTAAGGGAAGACCTCAAACCGTTGGGTTCAGAATGGTCCCTTACTTATGTCACTTGTAATGAAAGGATTTGTGTAATAATTTAATCAAGCCTAAATAACACTTATTTCCAAGAGTGCACCATAATCCTAAGTTCACATGCATGAAGATAAAGTCTTTTTCAATAGCAAACATGTTACATCATAAGCATTCAATATTTATGTAAACATAAACGCAAGACAACCATAGCAATATTGGCATGCAATATAAAGGAAATCAAAATAACGACGAACATATCATGTTATAAGCGCATTACAAAAGCATATGAAATAAGATCAAGATAACGACATAATAAACAGAGTCAAAACAAGAGCATGACATGAAGGGGTAAAAGATGCAAATCCAAATACGCGAAAGAGGAATAATTAAAGATGCATCTATACATTAGAGATAAACGTGCCATGATGTAATGCCAAAGAATGTGGCTAACATGAGTGAAAGAAAGGAATACCAAGAAGAAGAGAAATGCAATGTATGCCTATATTCATGTAACTACTACAAATTTTTAATTAAGCATGTTATATGTGATGCAAGATTATGCAATGAGATGTCATATGAATGAATAATATGGAAAAGAAAGCACAGCAAAACATTGCATAATGGACATAAATAAAATGCATGAATAAAATGATATTTTGCAAAACAGCGATAAGTCGTGTAATAAACAGCGCGGCAAAACATCGTGGTAAGGTAGCCTTAAGGCATTTTCCCCCGAATAGAGGACCTTTAACCCACCCTAGTTAAGCCCATGCGTATGCATGCATGGTAACGTGCAACACATAAAATGCATGAATGAAATGGTAATGTTCGAATGATAAATAAATAACACATAACGAAAGGTAAATAACAAAGCGCGGCGAAGTATTGCGGTAAAGGTAGACAGTAGGCTTTTTATCCCTCCAAGTGGAGGACCTTTAATCCGACTTACTAGGCCCATGCGCACACAACACAATGCATACATACGAAACAAGAGTGAATACAAAGATACCCGGCGCGGCGAAGCATCGTGGTAAAGGATTTTAACCTCTTCAATTAGAGGACCTTTCACTGCACTTACTAAGCCCATGCGCTTATCAATGCATATATATATGAAACAAAAGTAAATACAAAGATATCAGATTTATTATACCCGATTGAACATGTCTTACATCCAATCGAATACACATCGTCCGGCGCGGTGAAGCATCGTGGTAAATGATTTTTAACCTCTTCAATTAGAGGACCTTTCATCGCACTTACTAAGCCCATGCGCTTATCTCAATGCATATATATGAAACAAAAAGATAAATGTAAAAATATCGGATTTCGTATACCCGATTGAACATATCTCACGTCCAATCGAATATACATTGACCGGCGCGACGAAGCATCGTGGTAAAGGATTTTAACCCCTTCAATTAGAGGACCTTTCATCACACTTACTAAGCCCATGCGCTCGATCATATCATTATATGAACAAATAATATGCGGAAATTAAATAACGAATAATAAACATATCAAAATAATATAAAACAAAATATGTATCGTTTGCTCAAGTGGTACGTGGAGTTGTATCACGAGTGCAGATCATAGTACCATCCATTCGGAATCGGCTATGAAATTTACGTCCGGGTTTCCATCCTATATACCACGAGAGGCGACACATTTTTCATTTTAATCAAGGGCCACAATCATGCATCAATCCATAGTACATGCATATTTATCTACTCAATGGCCACAACATATATTTTAACATAGTAATCATGCGAATAAAACTCAATAAATAATAAAAAATAAAACAGAAAAAATAAGTGTGAAAAGTACCCTCAGGTCTAACCGTTTAAGTCGTCTTCGGACTTGCGCTTCACGGAGATCGGAAGGGGTAAAAGCTCCTTACTCTTTCGGTTCACTAGCTTAGCATTTCAACTCGTCGTTCCACTATTTTTCTCGCTGTTTTAGGCTTCGTTTGCTGCTATTTTGGATGCGTATTCTGCTCACTGTTTCATGTCACGTTTTTGTTTTAGGGGGCTGTTTTGCTTACTGTTTTTGGGTAGTTGAGGGTCGGTTTATAGGGCAATTTTGGTGGCAGTTTATTCACTGTTTGGGGGACTGTTTTAAGAGATTTTGGGGCCTTAAGGGCTGCGGTTTTGATCAATTTTCCGGTGATTAACTTGGCAGTTTGCCGTGAGGTTGAGTGAAATGAGGGGGAGGCGTCAAGGTGGAATTAGGGTTTTTTTGTTTTCATGCATGAGTGATGAGAGAAGATGATGGAGGCAGTGGCTTTGCGTGAAGATGAGGGTATGTGGCGTTGAATTTAAGGTGACTTACGTGAGTTTAATGTGATGAAGGGTTGTCGATGCTTAGGTTTGGTCGATGTGGGACATAAGTGTTGCTAGCAGTTTTGGCGTGAGGCTTTGTGATATGTCTGGCTACTTTAGTGGAGGGCTGAGTGTTGCTTTCTATTTTGGCTACGTGAATGGCTGCTTAGGGTTTCATGCATGACGAGGGCCAGTGTGAGGGCTGTTGTTGGTTGGTGTGGAGAGAGATAAGGAGAGAGCAGCCTAGGTTTATGTATGTATCATCGTGAGTTGGTTTGAGCGTGAGGAGTGGCCTGTCGTGTGGCGTTTATGGCTGAGTATGGTCTTTATGTTACTGCCGAGTGGAGTGAATGAAGATTAGCCATTTTTTAGGGTCTTTATTTTGTTTTTCTTTGTGCGTGGCCTGTGAGTTGGCCGAGGTAAGAGAGAAGGGCAGGTGGCGTGATGAAGCCTAGGGTTGTTTATTGTGAGTGGGTTACTGTGGTTTTTTTTTTATGTTTGCCGAGAGAGAGGGAGGGCTTAAGGAAGAGATAGGTGTTTTAGGGTTTCTTTTCTGTTTGTGTTTTTTTGTTGTTGCAGTGAGTCTGAGCTAGAGAGATTGGAGAGAGACCTTAGGGTTAGATAGTGTTTGTTTATATAGTGAGTCAATTAATAAAGGAGGGATTTAATTTAGATATTTAGGGAAAGAATAATTATATTTTTGGTGGGAATTTCTTAAATTGGTTTGTGATTTATTTATTTTTGGAATTAGAATATTTTAATTTGTGTTAATTAGGCATGTAATTTCTTTAATTTGTGTAAGTATTTTTAATATTTTGGTAGGTTATTATTTAGATTTTATTTGTTTTATTTTAATTGGTATATGATTTAATTATTTAATTTGTTTTAGTTTAATTTCAATTTAATTAGTTATTTAATTTTGATTTAGTTATTTAATTTAATTTCAATTATTTAATTTAATTTGTGTTTAATTTAATTGGTATTTAATTTGTGTTGGATTTTAATTGGTTGATGACTTAATTAATATTTTATTTAATTTTAATATTTTATTTAGTTGGTATATCATTTAATTAATTTAATTTAGGTTATTTAATTTAATTTCAATTTAGTTATTTTAATTCCACTTTAATTCGTTTTAATTAAATTTGGTTTAATTTCAATTTAATTTGTGTATTTAATTTAAAATTTGTGACATGTGTTTTAAATGTTTTAATTATTTTAATTTGTGACATATATTAATTATTTCTTTGGATTGGGCTTGGATGAGATGGGCTTGGTTAAGTTTTAAAACGGAGGTCCAACAGCGAACCCGAAACTAAACACGTGAACTAAATCCAACAAAACGTCAATTCTTGACTCTTCCCTTCCGACGTCCGTTTTCCGCGATTTCCGCGACTTAAAAGATAGTGCCTCCAAATGAGGCTCATCATCGGGTTTCACATGCAAAAATGCAATGCCTACAGAAACATATTTTCCCTGAGCCAAAATCTCTCAAAGCTTTCAACCTCTCTTGAATACACCATTGAAAACTTCTTATCTTCTTGTCTTCTTCATTAATGGTGCGATTCAATCTTTGATAAACCTTCAACACAACCAAACCCAAAATTCTCAATCTTTCAGAGTTCTCTAAGAGGAAGTTTAGTAGTCGGAGTTCCAGCGTGCGTAAGGATACAATCTACTCAGAGACTTAAGAGATTTTGAAGAAAATCGTGGGTCGCGGGCTTGAGGAGTTTCCTTGAGTTTTTGCAGTATTGAGGTACTTGAGTCGGTGGAGTTGCCACCATAGGTCTTGAACATCGCTGTAAGTTTTTCTCTATATAGTGGATTGGGCTGGTAGTCAAGATACCCGTAGTGGTTTTTTTACTCGCACGAGTTTTCCACTTCGTCACCAAAATTATTGTGTTGATTTTGTGTGATTATTTTATTTTCCGTAATTTATATTTTTCATTAAATTGATATTGTAGATTTTATTGTTAGTGGTTGACTTGAAATTGCTTGTTAGATTTCCATAGTAATAGTAATTAGGACTTGTCTTGATTATTGTGTAAAATTCCGTAGAGGGTCATAACCTAGGCCAATCACGTATTTTCAATTGGTATTAGAGCCTGAACTCGATCCTTGACCCATTAGCTATGGAACATAGTCAACGCTTAAATTATCTGCCATTTTTTAATAGCACATAATATTTTCATTGTAATGTTCGCATTAGAACATTCCTAAAATCCGTAGAAGAGAGGGTCAATATGCCAATAGAACATGGGTGGAAACCTCCAGTTGTTACAGTTGTTGGGGTCTCTTCCCCTAAAGATAAATTGACATGGACCAAGAAAGAATTTGATGCTAGCAATAGGAACAGCAAGGCAATTAATGCCATACATGGCGCTATTTATTCTGCTGAATTGAGGAGAATCTCAATGTGTGAGATAGCCAAGGATGCTTGGGACATCCTGCAGAGTGTGCATGGGGGCACATTATCTGTCAAAAATAATAGACTCCAAGATCTTGCTACTAGGTTTGAGGTCGCTAGAATGAAAGATGATGAGACCTTTTATGAGTTCTATGCTGAGATTAACGATATAGTTAACTCAAGCTTTAACCTAGGTGAGACTATTCCTACCAGTAGGATAGTTAAGAAAATCCTTAGATCTCTGTCTGATAAGTTCCTACTTAAAATCACCACCATCGAGGAAAACAATGACATCGATCAACATAATTTAGAAGACCTCGCAGGAAAACTGCAGGTTTATGAGCAGAAACTTCCTGGGTATCAAAAGTCCAAAACTATAGCGATGAAGATCGTGAAGGAAGTTGTTCATAGTTCATCTAGTGATGAGGATACCATCGCGGATCATGATTTGGCCTTGTTTGAATAAAAGTTTAGGAAATTTCTTAAGCTGAAAAAGAGTGGCCGTATGTAGGGGGTTTTTAGGGGGAATACCCGGTAACGCAGCGGAAGCGGCGGAAGATCGAATCTTCCGATTTCAAAACTTTTTCTCGGATTAATTAAATAAACATATTTATTTAATTATCCAATAATCAAATCATGAAATAAAATTCAATAAATCATATTTAAGTGAATTTACCGAATTGCCCTTACACTTGGTATTTTGTCCATTTTAGTCCGAAATTGATCTAATCAATTTTGAATGATTCTAAATCATTTCTAAGATGAACTTAGCATGTTCAAAACATCAAAACACCAAGGCAACACAAAATCCCAATTTTTGACTCCTTGGCCGAATGCACCATTAGGTGGGCAATTTGTGCATTTTGTCATTTCATGCATCAAAACACATCAAGATGTAATCCAATGAACATGAAACTTTATATGCATCATATACACATCCAAATGCACAACATATATGAAAAGCCCCAAATTTGGACAAGGTCTTAAACCCTAATTTTTCAATTTCATCAAATTGGACAAATTAGACCAAATTGGTTAAATCCAACACTTCAATCATCTTTCTTCCATCCAATCAAAGTCTCAACACAATGAAACAACTCAAGATCAAATCTAGGTCATCTAAGAGTGGGTCAACAACTCTAGATTAGCAACAAGGTTTCCAAAACCACAAAAGAACACTTATTACTACAATAGCCATAAGCTTCCTTCATCACACATGCTCTACACTTTCTCCAAAACTTCCATCATCAAAAACACAAAGAATAAAGAAAGAAATAACCTAAGAACATCATATGTTAAAGCCTAGATCCTAAGGAACATTTTCCTTTCTAATAGCAAGTTGGAAAAACTTACTAAAATCCAAGCTTTCTTTGATTTCTTCTTTCTTTCTCACAAGCTTCTTTTGCTTCCATTAATGGAGTTTTCTTTAAAGTGTATTAGGTTATGAAATGAAATGAAATGAAAACAATTTATACTTGTGCAAGACAAGCCTTGGCCGAAATTCATTAAGCCAAATACAAGAAATTGTAATTTCAATTTCATTTCACTTATTACTTTATCAACTTGCATAAATATCTCATATAACTTTATTAGATATTTATTTAAGTCAACAAATGCAACTAAGAAAAATATAACTCTTATATTTAAAGTGTATGGCCGAAATTAATCAAAAATAAAGGAAAAAGATATTTTAATTTTTCAAACAATTTTTGAACAAATATCTTAAGAAGTCAAAATCAATTTGACAACCTTTTCCATTAATGTAAAGTCAAACTTTTACACTTATAATCATTTCCTAACTTTATCATTTGGTGAGATATTTATATTTTAATTATATTAATTATTTAACAATTAAATAATTAAATAATTAATTAAATACAAATATTTCAAATATATGTATTATATTTACTTTAAATATCTCAAATACACATATTGATGATATATGTCAAATACCTTTATTTGACCATTTATTAATGTGTATTTAATAATATCATATATTAAATACAAATACACATTAACTAGGAAATGACGGTTCGGCCCGTTCGCATGTATTTTACGTTTAACCTTTAAACGACTTTATAAATAATCATCATTATTCATAAATGTCCTCTAGTGCTCTACGAGTATGTTTCATTATTGAGACTCTCTAGATTCAGGTATATCCGTCACGAAATCCAATTTCGTGTCCATAATCTATCCACCCGTAGATTATGACGATCACGGATATTCTCGCTGAATCATACAGGTCGAGGTCATGACATACGTATAATCTCTCCGTCACAGGTATCCGGATAATCCCAAAGATATAGATGTAAACGTCAAATCTCTATAGGTATTATCCCGTCGACGTATTCATTAGCAATCTCTAAATAACATTCGGAACTTACTTCCGAAGTATACTGTGGCCACAGATTTAACAGACTGCTAATTATATATCGACTACCTATGCTCTGTACACAGAACTGACGGATCCTATCTTGACAACACAGGATATCCTGAGGATCAGTCCACACCCAACGAACAGGCGGAGGTCTGATCTAAATAGATCGGTGACGTGACTGCCATCTAAGTGTGGAGGATATCTCATACATCCACAGTGGTGTCTCAAGTCGAAGGACCACTATGCTACTCAACCAGAGAAGATTCTTATTGACGTTGGCGTACCATCCATTAAGAATCTTCGGTGAGCCGTTCAGTGTTTATCTATTATAAACACCTACACGTCTATACGAGTCTCCGCAGACTCATGGTTCATTAGGATAAACCATCGGACCGAGTCTCGATATACGACATGTACTGGTCTCAACAGATTTGACTAACCGACCCGTGTTAGTGAATCTTGACCAGGAACTTTATTTGATAATATACATTTAGCAGTTACACTTTCAATGTCAATTACAAACTAACTTTGTAACTGTGTACTGCATTATATATTATCGGGCATTTGTCTAATATATACATATCACTAAACCAATTTAGTTTCAATCTAATAGTAATTAGATCGAATATGTATATAAGAACAAGAGGTGCAACCATAAATAAGTAATATTATGGAATAAGGGGATGTTCGTATTCATGAATCAGACATAAATACGGTGCGGATTGGCGCTCTGAGCACCAACCCCAACAATTTCTCCCACTTGCTCTAGTGCCAATCCACGGTATCATATACACGTCTCAATGTGTATCATATGCACATGGCCCTCAAAAGCTCACCAGTACTTAAGAGGTAAGAAACAAGTCCGCTATGAATCATTGAGTTTGTCAAACAAACTCCATCGTTTCCCATAGTCAGCATTGTTCATATTCTGTATAATCTAGATTATACATTAATATGACTCTAATGCTACATCGGTATTGCGCTACAACTACTAAGTTGTCCAAGTATTTAGGGATCAAATCCAAAATACTATATGGACAACCGTAAGCACAACACCAATATAAAACTTCTAATTTATAAGGTCACTTTGCAACTTCATAAGTCAATACTTAATAAGTTGCATCAAATTCCACTGAAAAGTAGAATCCTTCGTGACACTCATACTGCATCTTTTGTGACTCTTTATGACGTAGACTGTCTAACGTCATAATTAGTCTCAAAACTAATATGACCCTAATGGTCGCAGATAGTACTCTCCATGAACCAGAAACTCGTTCTTAATATCTCAAAGATCACAAAGAACGTGTTTCAAGATCCATCATATGGTCTATAGGATACCAAAATAATTCATACTAATTATGATTAAATTGATATCTTTAATCGCACATAATAAAGTATTCACTATGTCATCATCAAATGATACATAAGATTGATTAGACATTCTAATCAACATCTCTTTCTAAAAAGGAATCATCCTTTACGAAAGATGAACACGATATGCAAGACACACATTAACTGTCAAACAGTTATACTAACTGTCATACAGATAGCCTAGTTATGTCCTTTATTAGATCATATCTAATGTACGAATAATAGGAGTATCTCACAAGTCTCCAAGTTTTATATCATATATAAAACTTTATATCAAATATAACAGAGACTACTCCCACTGCTTTCACGGAGTTAAGAAGACTTAGGTAAATCTTTTACCTTACAAACATCTCATTATTACTATAATAATGATAATGTTGTTAGGATATATAACACTAGAAAGTAATTTGTACGCTCCCACTAACCATTCGTGACATATGTATTCTCTATACTTCGACAAAATCAGACAATCTGACGATATCAAAAATAGAGAACACATATTTCTGGAAGACTTATCCGAGTCTACAATAGGCTATATAAGCTTGCACACTAAACTGCGATCTCAGCAGAACACAAACTCTGGGGCCATTCTAGAATGAACTCTTCAAACAAAGAAATCACAATTGATCTCTTATCTGAATAAGTCATTCAAAAATGCCACTTTGCATTCTTTAGCCAAAATGTACAATTTAACATCAACATCAAACCACAGATCTTAAATTGTTCAATTAGTATGACTAGAGACAAGTTTCCTTAGAATCTACAATAGATTGCTGAGTATAACTTTTCTCACTGTCATAATGCAAAGGTTAAACCTTTAAAAGCTCACATTGCTTTCGCTGCGCAAACAATTAGCACATATCATGAACTAATTCATAATGAAAGCTTAATCAAGTTCAAAACTTGATCGTAGTAAGCTATGAACAATCTTAGATCTATGGTTCAATGGTGAACTTCCAGAATTGATATCAAATATCACTTCTATTATAAGTTATACGATAACTTTCTTCGGTAAGAAAACAACAAAATCATTAAGTATCAAATACTCGTAAATGATTCTGATATCCTATTAAACTTATTAATTACGCAGTTCCATTTATAATTTATCATTCTCACATTTGACTTCATTAAGTCAAGTCTTTTCTACAATACTTAACATCAGATGTTACACACCAAGTAATAAAACGATTTTATTACTTAGGATCGTAGGAAAGATATTCTATCAAATAGAATACAATATTCTATTAAACAGAATAAACGATAAACTTTTACTTATACCTACAAGGTGTAAGTAATTTCCATTATATAACTATTATATAAAAGAAATATTCAAATCTTAAACTTTTCAAGATTCGAATTTTCTACCTATACATATCATATATGCAACTGTAGAAAATAATGGAACATTAATTACAGAGATGGATTAGTGTTATTGGAGCATAACCCCAAGAGTATTGAAACTAATTCGGCAATATTCAATATCAAACGAATCAAATCATATAAGATTCGATTACTCCCACTGCTCAATTTCATCAAGATGGAATCGTGGAAGAATAATATTGAATATGAATCATATTCATTGAATAACCTTAGAACTAATTGCTTTATATTCATACGTTTGATCGTATCAAAGATCTTTGAACAATTCAAAGATATGTAATGAATTTTGAGGATATAGTTCTCTATAAACTTTAGATTGAATATAGTTGAACAAGTCAAAAATGTTCAATCTATGTTTCATCAGAACAGATTGAAAGTTCTTGATCATTTCAAGACGTTCAATATGTGTTCTTTTAGAAACACGTAACTAAGTTATGACAATTCATAAACTAAGTTACGAAGTAAAGAAAACTACCTTAAGCAATTACAATTTATTAAACTACATACATCCAATGTATCAATTAAATAAATCTGGTGGTCCAATGACAAATCATCGGTTAAACGAGATCTTAATCACTTTCGTGAATACAATATTCATTAAATGGACAAGGATGTGTGGTGTGATCTGGTATCAAACCATCCTTTACCATACGGTATAAGCATCTAATGCTTAAGTGATTTAAACTCATAAAGCACCGTTCTAAATTATTTACTTTACCGAATAATTTTTCTTAATGTTTATCTCTACGTCAATGACACTACCAGTTGTATTTTGAAATATATAACAATTGTTTATATAAAGAACAAGTAACTATCCAATAGTTGCAAGTTTCGATATCAAATATCAAAAACAATCATTAACTAATATTTCAAATAACTAGACGGGAGATCTGGTATCAAATACCTATAGTTGTTGTATTTGTGAAAATCGATATTTTCTATACACAATTGTACGTATCTCCTTTCTTTAGCTTTACTATTTGCATTCAACTATTCACAACAATTGCAAATAATTGATTAGCAAATTGTGTCAGACACATTATCTCTGAAGGTAATTAAAGCTTAGAAACGTCATTACTAGATAAACAAATACCTAATAGGGTTTTCTTAATGCCAGTCAAGAATTTTGAGACATGAACTGATTCAAGTCAATTCTTACTGCATAAGAAACTATTATCTCTACATTATTATATCCTTAAAGGGATATCTATCTAGATTATCTATCATGACTTAGAAACTAAGTCATTAACCATCTTGATTTTTGAAGAAAATCGGAACAACAGTTCCCGATGGTGGTTTAGACTAATCTAATAATCCTTGTCTAATGGTATCTAGAACCTATTCTAGAAAAACTGCAACCAAGTGTCAGGTCATATAACATATAAAAATATGTATGCAGTAATCAAAAGTTCAATCTATATAAGCAATAGAATAAGGAAACAAACAAGCGGCAATTTCCATAACAATACACACTGCCTAAGTTATGGAATATTTTAAACTTAGCAGTGCCTCCCATTATTTTGCGTAATGCCGTAATCCCCAACGGAAAGACGAGAATTCAATAATTAAATCGAATTCCATAATGGGAAGAGGACCCCATGAATATATTTCGACTCACAGCAGAGGCACGGTCTCGCCTACGTATATTCACAGGTAGACAACTCATTGTCAATCACTCATTAGTGATTCCTGGGTTCCGGTCCTGGTCGTTTCTCGTTGTCGCTGCGGAGGCAGGCCCACAAGGAGACGTACCAAGGTTAAACTCGTCAATGATAAACTCAAGTTACTTGCGTAACCCTGACAGCTAGGGCACGTTCAGGATTCCGCTTTCGCTTGAATTTATCTATTATCTAATATAAATCCGGCATAAATAAATTTCTATCAGCTACATCCTCACAGCAGAGGCACGGTCTCGGATGTAGTCAATGAAAAGATATTTATAAACCGTATTGACAAGACGGACCAAGAAACAAGTATTCCAAATACTAGTTACCTTAAAACCTTAGGCCAATCACGTATTTTCAATTGGTATTAGAGCCTGAACTCGATCCTTGACCCATTAGCTATGGAACATAGTCAACGCTTAAATCCATTTTTTAATAGCACATAATATTTTCATTGTAATGTTCGCATTAGAACATTCCTAAAATCCGTAGAAGAGAGGGTCAATATGCCAATAGAACATGGGTGGAAACCTCCAGTTGTTACAGTTGTTGGGGTCTCTTCCCCTAAAGATAATTGACATGGACCAAGAAAGAATTTGATGCTAGCAATAGGAACAGCAAGGCAATTAATGCCATACATGGCGCTATTTATTCTGCTGAATTGAGGAGAATCTCAATGTGTGAGATAGCCAAGGATGCTTGGGACATCCTGCAGAGTGTGCATGGGGGCACATTATCTGTCAAAAATAATAGACTCCAAGATCTTGCTACTAGGTTTGAGGTCGCTAGAATGAAAGATGATGAGACCTTTTATGAGTTCTATGCTGAGATTAACGATATAGTTAACTCAAGCTTTAACCTAGGTGAGACTATTCCTACCAGTAGGATAGTTAAGAAAATCCTTAGATCTCTGTCTGATAAGTTCCTACTTAAAATCACCACCATCGAGGAAAACAATGACATCGATCAACATAATTTAGAAGACCTCGCAGGAAAACTGCAGGTTTATAGGAGAGAAACTTCCGGGTATCAAAAGTCCAAAACTATAGCGATGAAGATCGTGAAGGAAGTTGTTCATAGTTCATCTAGTGATGAGGATACCATCGCGGATCATGATTTGCCTTGTTTGAATAAAAGTTTAGGAAATTTCTTAAGCTGAAAAAGAGTGGCCGTATGTAGGGGGTTTTTAGGGGAATACCCGGTAACGCAGCGGAAGCGGCGGAAGATCGAATCTTCCGATTTCAAAACTTTTTCTCGGATTAATTAAATAAACATATTTATTTAATTATCCAATAATCAAATCATGAAATAAAATTCAATAAATCATATTTAAGTGAATTTACCGAATTGCCCTTACACTTGGTATTTTGTCCATTTTAGTCCGAAATTGATCTAATCAATTTGAATGATTCTAAATCATTTCTAAGATGAACTTAGCATGTTCAAAACATCAAAACACCAAGGCAACACAAAATCCCAATTTTTGACTCCTTGGCCGAATGCACCATTAGGTGGGCAATTGTGCATTTTGTCATTTCATGCATCAAAACACATCAAGATGTAATCCAATGAACATGAAACTTTATATGCATCATATACACATCCAAATGCACAACATATATGAAAAGCCCCAAATTTGGACAAGGTCTTAAACCCTAATTTTTCAATTTCATCAAATTGGACAAATTAGACCAAATTGGTTAAATCCAACACTTCAATCATCTTTCTTCCATCCAATCAAAGTCTCAACACAATGAAACAACTCAAGATCAAATCTAGGTCATCTAAGAGTGGGTCAACAACTCTAGATTAGCAACAAGGTTTCCAAAACCACAAAAGAACACTTATTACTACAATAGCCATAAGCTTCCTTCATCACACATGCTCTACACTTTCTCCAAAACTTCCATCATCAAAAACACAAAGAATAAAGAAAGAAATAACCTAAGAACATCATATGTTAAAGCCTAGATCCTAAGGAACATTTTCCTTTCTAATAGCAAGTTGGAAAAACTTACTAAAATCCAAGCTTTCTTTGATTTCTTCTTTCTTTCTCACAAGCTTCTTTTGCTTCCATTAATGGAGTTTTCTTTAAAGTGTATTAGGTTATGAAATGAAATGAAATGAAAACATTTATACTTGTGCAAGACAAGCCTTGGCCGAAATTCATTAAGCCAAATACAAGAAATTGTAATTTCAATTTCATTTCACTTATTACTTTATCAACTTGCATAAATATCTCAATATAACTTTATTAGATATTTATTTAAGTCAACAAATGCAACTAAGAAAAATATAACTCTTATATTTAAAGTGTATGGCCGAAATTAATCAAAAATAAAGGAAAAAGATATTTTAATTTTTCAAACAATTTTTGAACAAATATCTTAAGAAGTCAAAATCAATTTGACAACCTTTTCCATTAATGTAAAGTCAAACTTTTACACTTATAATCATTTCCTAACTTTATCATTTGGTGAGATATTTATATTTTAATTATATTAATTATTTAACAATTAAATAATTAAATAATTAATTAAATACAAATATTTCAAATATATGTATTATATTTACTTTAAATATCTCAAATACACATATTGATGATATATGTCAAATACCTTTATTTGACCATTTATTAATGTGTATTTAATAATATCATATATTAAATACAAATACACATTAACTAGGAAATGACGGTTCGGCCCGTTCGCATGTATTTTACGTTTAACCTTTAAACGACTTATAAATAATCATCATTATTCATAAATGTCGCTCTAGTGCTCTACGAGTATGTTTCATTATTGAGACTCTCTAGATTCAGGTATATCCGTCACGAAATCCAATTTCGTGTCCATAATCTATCCACCCGTAGATTATGACGATCACGGATATTCTCGCTGAATCATACAGGTCGAGGTCATTACATACGTATAATCTCTCCGTCACAGGTATCCGGATAATCCCAGAGATATAGATGTAAACGTCAAATCTCTATAGGTATTATCCCGTCGACGTATTCATTAGCAATCTAAATAACATTCGGAACTTACTTCCGAAGTATACTGTGGCCACAGATTTAACAGACTGCTAATTATATATCGACTACCTATGCTCTGTACACAGAACTGACGGATCCTATCTTGACACACACAGGATATCCTGAGGATCAGTCCACACCCAACGAACAGGCGGAGGTCTGATCTAAATAGATCGGTGACGTGACTGCCATCTAAGTGTGGAGGATATCTCATACATCCACAGTGGTGTCTCAAGTCGAAGGACCACTATGCTACTCAACCAGAGAAGATTCTTATTGACGTTGGCGTACCATCCATTAAGAATCTTCGGTGAGCCGTTCAGTGTTTATCTATTATAAACACCTACACGTCTATACGAGTCTCCGCAGACTCATGGTTCATTAGGATAAACCATCGGACCGAGTCTCGATATACGACATGTACTGGTCTCAACAGATTTGACTAACCGACCCGTGTTAGTGAATCTTGACCAGGAACTTTATTTGATAATATACATTTAGCAGTTAACACTTTCCAATGTCAATTACAAACTAACTTTGTAACTGTGTACTACATTATATATTATCGGGCATTTGTCTAATATATACATATCACTAAACCATATTTAGTTTCAATCTAATAGTAATTAGATCGAATATGTATATAAGAACAAGAGGTGCAACCATAAATAAGTAATATTATGGAATAAGGGGATGTTCGTATTCATGAATCAGACATAAATACGGTGCGGATTGGCGCTCTGAGCACCAACCCCAACAATTTCTCCCACTTGCTCTAGTGCCAATCCACGGTATCATATACACGTCTCAATGTGTATCATATGCACATGGCCCTCAAAAGCTCACCAGTACTTAAGAGGTAAGAAACAAGTCCGCTATGAATCATTGAGTTTGTCAAACAAACTCCATCGTTTCCCATAGTCAGCATTGTTCATATTCTGTATAATCTAGATTATACATTAATATGACTCTAATGCTACATCGGTATTGCGCTACAACTACTAAGTTGTCCAAGTATTTAGGGATCAAATCCAAAATACTATATGGACAACCGTAAGCACAACACCAATATAAAACTTCTAATTTATAAGGTCACTTTGCAACTTCATAAGTCAATACTTAATAAGTTGCATCAAATTCCACTGAAAAGTAGAATCCTTCGTGACACTCATACTGCATCTTTTGTGACTCTTTATGACGTAGACTGTCTAACGTCATAATTAGTCTCAAAACTAATATGACCCTAATGGTCGCAGATAGTACTCTCCATGAACCAGAAACTCGTTCTTAATATCTCAAAGATCACAAAGAACGTGTTTCAAGATCCATCATATGGTCTATAGGATACCAAAATAATTCATACTAATTATGATTAAATTGATATCTTTAATCGCACATAATAAAGTATTCACTATGTCATCATCAAATGATACATAAGATTGATTAGACATTCTAATCAACATCTCTTTCTAAAAAGGAATCATCCTTTACGAAAGATGAACACGATATGCAAGACACACATTAACTGTCAAACAGTTATACTAACTGTCATACAGATAGCCTAGTTATGTCCTTTATTAGATCATATCTAATGTACGAATAATAGGAGTATCTCACAAGTCTCCAAGTTTTATCATATATAAAACTTTATATCAAATATAACAGAGACTACTCCCACTGCTTTCACGGAGTTAAGAAGACTTAGGTAAATCTTTTACCTTACAAACATCTCATTATTACTATAATAATGATAATGTTGTTAGGATATATAACACTAGAAAGTAATTTGTACGCTCCCACTAACCCTTTTATCACATATGTATTCTATATACTTTGACAAAATCAGACAATCTGACGATATCAAAAATAGAGAACACATATTTCTGGAAGACTTATCCGAGTCTACAATAGGCTCTATAAGCTTGCACACTAAACTGCGATCTCAGCAGAACACAAACTCTGGGGCCATTCTAGAATGAACTCTTCAAACAATGAAATAACAACTGATCTCTTATCTGAATAAGTCATTCAAAAATGCCACTTTGCATTCTTTAGCCAAAATGTACAGTTTAACATCAACATCAACCCACAGATCTTAAATTGTTCAATTAGTATGACTAGAGACAAGTTTCCTTAGAATCTACAATAGATTGCTGAGTATAACTTTTCTCACTGTCATAATGCAAAGGTTAAACCTTTAACAAGCTCACATTGCTTTCGCTGCGCAAACAATTAGCACATATCATGAACTAATTCATAATGAAAGCTTAATCAAGTTCAAAACTTGATCGTAGTAAGCTATGAACAATCTTAGATCTATGGTTCAATGGTGAACTTCCAGAATTGATATCAAATATCACTTCTATTATAAGTTATACGATAACTTTCTTCGGTAAGAAAACAACAAAATCATTAAGTATCAAATACTCGTAAATGATTCTGATATCCTATTAAACTTATTAATTACGCAGTTCCATTTATAATTTATCATTCTCACATTTGACTTCATTAAGTCAAGTCTTTTCTACAATACTTAACATCAGATGTTACACACCAAGTAATAAAACGATTTTATTACTTAGGATCGTAGGAAAGATATTCTATCAAAAAGAATACAATATTCTTTAAACAGAATAAACGATAAACTTTTACTTATACCTACAAGGTGTAAGTAATTTCCATTATATAACTATTATATAAAAGAAATATTCAAATCTAAACTTTTCAAGATTCGAATTTTCTACCTATACATATCATATATGCAACTGTAGAAAATAATGGAACATTAATTACAGAGATGGATTAGTGTTATTGGAGCATAACCCCAAGAGTATTGAAACTAATTCGGCAATATTCAATATCAAACGAATCAAATCATATTAAGATTCGATTACTCCCACTGCTCAATTTCATCAAGATGGAATCGTGGAAGAATAATATTGAATATGAATCATATTCATTGAATAACCTTAGAACTAACTGCTTTATATTCATACGTTTGATCGTATCAAAGATCTTTGAACAATTCAGAAGATGTAATGAATTTTGAGGATATAGTTCTCTATAAACTTTAGATTGAATATAGTTGAACAAGTCAAAAATGTTCAATCTATGTTTCATCAGAACAGATTGAAAGTTCTTGATCATTTCAAGACGTTCAATATGTGTTCTTTTAGAAACACGTAACTAAGTTATGACAATTCATAAACTAAGTTACGAAGTAAAGAAAACTACCTTAAGCAATTACAATTTATTAAACTACATACATCCAATGTATCAATTAAATAAATCTGGTGGTCCAATGACAAATCATCGGTTAAACGAGATCTTAATCACTTTCGTGAATACAATATTCATTAAATGGACAAGGATGTGTGGTGTGATCTGGTATCAAACCATCCTTTACCATACGGTATAAGCATCTAATGCTTAAGTGATTTAAACTCATAAAGCACCGTTCTAAATTATTTACTTTACCGAATAATTTTTCTTAATGTTTATCTCTACGTCAATGACACTACCAGTTGTATTTTGAAATATATATAACAATTGTTTATATAAAGAACAAGTAACTATCCAATAGTTGCAAGTTTCGATATCAAATATCAAAAACAATCATTAACTAATATTTCAAATAACTAGACGGGAGATCTGGTATCAAATACCTATAGTTGTTGTATTTGTGAAAATCGATATTTTCTATACACAATTGTACGTATCTCCTTTCTTTAGCTTTACTATTTGCATTCAACTATTCACAACAATTGCAAATAATTGATTAGCAAATTGTGTCAGACACATTATCTCTGAAGGTAATTAAAGCTTAGAAACGTCATTACTAGATAAACAAATACCTAATAGGGCTTTCTTAATGCCAGTCAAGAATTTTGAGACATGAACTGATTCAAGTCAATTCTTACTGCATAAGAAACTATTATCTCTACATTATTATATCCTTAAAGGGATATCTATCTAGATTATCTATCATGACTTAGAAACTAAGTCATTAACCATCTTGATTTTTGAAGAAAATCGGAACAACAGTTCCCGATGGTTTAGACTAATCTAATAATATCCTTGTCTAATGGTATCTAGAACCTATTCTAGAAAAACTGCAACCAAGTGTCAGGTCATATAACATATAAAAATATGTATGCAGTAATCAAAAGTTCAATTCTATATAAGCAATAGAATAAGGAAACAAACAAGCGGCAATTTCCATAACAATACACACTGCCTAAGTTATGGAATATTTTAAACTTAGCAGTGCCTCCCATTATTTTGCGTAATGCCGTAATCCCCAACGGAAAGACGAGAATTCAATAATTAAATCGAATTCCATAATGGGAAGAGGACCCCATGAATATATTTCGACTCACAGCAGAGGCACGGTCTCGCCTACGTATATTCACAGGTAGACAACTCATTGTCAATCACTCATTAGTGATTCCTGGGTTCCGGTCCTGGTCGTTTCTCGTTGTCGCTGCGGAGGCAGGCCCACAAGGAGACGTACCAAGGTTAAACTCGTCAATGATAAACTCAAGTTACTTGCGTAACCCTGACAGCTAGGGCACGTTCAGGATTCCGCTTTCGCTTGAATTTATCTATTATCTAATATAAATCCGGCATAAATAAATTTCTATCAGCTACATCCTCACAGCAGAGGCACGGTCTCGGATGTAGTCAATGAAAAGATATTTATAAACCGTATTGACAAGACGGACCAAGAAACAAGTATTCCAAATACTAGTTACCTTAAAACCTTAGGCCAATCACGTATTTTCAATTGGTATTAGAGCCTGAACTCGATCCTTGACCCATTAGCTATGGAACATAGTCAACGCTTAAATTATCTGCCATTTTTTAATAGCACATAATATTTTCATTGTAATGTTCGCATTAGAACATTCCTAAAATCCGTAGAAGAGAGGGTCAATATGCCAATAGAACATGGGTGAAACCTCCAGTTGTTACAGTTGTTGGGGTCTCTTCCCCTAAAGATAAATTGACATGGACCAAAAGGAATTTGATGCTAGCAATAGGAACAGCAAGGCAATTAATGCCATACATGGCGCTATTTATTCTGCTGAATTGAGGAGAATCTCAATGTGTGAGATAGCCAAGGATGCTTGGGACATCCTGCAGAGTGTGCATGGGGGCACATTATCTGTCAAAAATAATAGACTCCAAGATCTTGCTACTAGGTTTGAGGTCGCTAGAATGAAAGATGATGAGACCTTTTATGAGTTCTATGCTGAGATTAACGATATAGTTAACTCAAGCTTTAACCTAGGTGAGACTATTCCTACCAGTAGGATAGTTAAGAAAATCCTTAGATCTCTGTCTGATAAGTTCCTACTTAAAATCACCACCATCGAGGAAAACAATGACATCGATCAACATAATTTAGAAGACCTCGCAGGAAAACTGCAGGTTTATGAGCAGAAACTTCCTGGGTATCAAAAGTCCAAAACTATAGCGATGAAGATCGTGAAGGAAGTTGTTCATAGTTCATCTAGTGATGAGGATACCATCGCGGATCATGATTTGGCCTTGTTTGAATAAAAGTTTAGGAAATTTCTTAAGCTGAAAAAGAGTGGCCGTGTAGGGGGTTTTTAGGGGGAATACCCGGTAACGCAGCGGAAGCGGCGGAAGATCGAATCTTCCGATTTCAAAACTTTTTCTCGGATTAATTAAATAAACATATTTATTTAATTATCCAATAATCAAATCATGAAATAAAATTCAATAAATCATATTTAAGTGAATTTACCGAATTGCCCTTACACTTGGTATTTTGTCCATTTTAGTCCGAAATTGATCTAATCAATTTTGAATGATTCTAAATCATTTCTAAGATGAACTTAGCATGTTCAAAACATCAAAACACCAAGGCAACACAAAATCCCAATTTTTGACTCCTTGGCCGAATGCACCATTAGGTGGGCAATTTGTGCATTTTGTCATTTCATGCATCAAAACACATCAAGATGTAATCCAATGAACATGAAACTTTATATGCAATATACACATCCAAATGCACAACATATATGAAAAGCCCCAAATTTGGACAAGGTCTTAAACCCTAATTTTTCAATTTCATCAAATTGGACAAATTAGACCAAATTGGTTAAATCCAACACTTCAATCATCTTCTCTTCCATCCAATCAAAGTCTCAACACAATGAAACAACTCAAGATCAAATCTAGGTCATCTAAGAGTGGGTCAACAACTCTAGATTAGCAACAAGGTTTCCAAAACCACAAAAGACACTTATTACTACAATAGCCATAAGCTTCCTTCATCACACATGCTCTACACTTTCTCCAAAACTTCCATCATCAAAAACACAAAGAATAAAGAAAGAAATAACCTAAGAACATCATATGTTAAAGCCTAGATCCTAAGGAACATTTTCCTTTCTAATAGCAAGTTGGAAAAACTTACTAAAATCCAAGCTTTCTTTGATTTCTTCTTTCTTTCTCACAAGCTTCTTTTGCTTCCATTAATGGAGTTTTCTTTAAAGTGTATTAGGTTATGAAATGAAATGAAATGAAAACAATTTATACTTGTGCAAGACAAGCCTTGGCCGAAATTCATTAAGCCAAATACAAGAAATTGTAATTTCAATTTCATTTCACTTATTACTTTATCAACTTGCATAAATATCTCAATATAACTTTATTAGATATTTATTTAAGTCAACAAATGCAACTAAGAAAAATATAACTCTTATATTTAAAGTGTATGGCCGAAATTAATCAAAAATAAAGGAAAAAGATATTTTAATTTTTCAAACAATTTTTGAACAAATATCTTAAGAAGTCAAAATCAATTTGACAACCTTTTCCATTAATGTAAAGTCAAACTTTTACACTTATAATCATTTCCTAACTTTATCATTTGGTGAGATATTTATATTTTAATTATATTAATTATTTAACAATTAAATAATTAAATAATTAATTAAATACAAATATTTCAAATATATGTATTATATTTACTTTAAATATCTCAAATACACATATTGATGATATATGTCAAATACCTTTATTTGACCATTTATTAATGTGTATTTAATAATATCATATATTAAATACAAATACACATTAACTAGGAAATGACGGTTCGGCCCGTTCGCATGTATTTTACGTTTAACCTTTAAACGACTTATAAATAATCATCATTATTCATAAATGTCGCTCTAGTGCTCTACGAGTATGTTTCATTATTGAGACTCTCTAGATTCAGGTATATCCGTCACGAAATCCAATTTCGTGTCCATAATCTATCCACCCGTAGATTATGACGATCACGGATATTCTCGCTGAATCATACAGGTCGAGGTCATTACATACGTATAATCTCTCCGTCACAGGTATCCGGATAATCCCAGAGATATAGATGTAAACGTCAAATCTCTATAGGTATTATCCCGTCGACGTATTCATTAGCAATCTCTAAATAACATTCGGAACTTACTTCCGAAGTATACTGTGGCCACAGATTTAACAGACTGCTAATTATATCGACTACCTATGCTCTGTACACAGAACTGACGGATCCTATCTTGACACACACAGGATATCCTGAGGATCAGTCCACACCCAACGAACAGGCGGAGGTCTGATCTAAATAGATCGGTGACGTGACTGCCATCTAAGTGTGGAGGATATCTCATACATCCACAGTGGTGTCTCAAGTCGAAGGACCACTATGCTACTCAACCAGAGAAGATTCTTATTGACGTTGGCGTACCATCCATTAAGAATCTTCGGTGAGCCGTTCAGTGTTTATCTATTATAAACACCTACACGTCTATACGAGTCTCCGCCGGACTCATGGTTCATTAGGATAAACCATCGGACCGAGTCTCGATATACGACATGTACTGGTCTCAACAGATTTGACTAACCGACCCGTGTTAGTGAATCTTGACCAGGAACTTTATTTGATAATATACATTTAGCAGTTAACACTTTCCAATGTCAATTACAAACTAACTTTGTAACTGTGTACTGCATTATATATTATCGGGCCTTTGTCTAATATATACATATCACTAAACCATATTTAGTTTCAATCTAATAGTAATTAGATCGAATATGTATATAAGAACAAGAGGTGCAACCATAAATAAGTAATATTATGGAATAAGGGGATGTTCGTATTCATGAATCAGACATAAATACGGTGCGGATTGGCGCTCTGAGCACCAACCCCAACACCGTAGTAGTGACAGAAATAGGGAGGATAAGCCTAGAGAGAGTAGGCATAGTAGGAGATAGTCTAGAGAGGATAGAGATAGTAGATCCCATGGTATCCAGTGTCATAAATGTGAAAGATATAGGCACGTTAGATCTGAGTGTCCCACATACCTTAGGGCTAAAGGTATGAAAACCATGGCAGCCTCTATTGGTGATTCAGAATGTGATGATTCTCCTAATAATAAGGACAATTATATGGCTTTTACTGCTAGTGTGACTGATGAGAGAGAGATTATTGTTAATGATGTCGATTCAGAAGTCTGTCTCGATGAGTTTGTAGATGAAGAAAGTCTTCAAGTAGCTTATGTTGAACTGTTTAATGAGAGTTTAGCTATTAAGAAGACTAATATAGAGAATGAAAACATGAAATGTTTACAAATATTTATAGCTTAATTGATAGATATTAATTTTTTAATGCTCCTAGTGTTGTGATTTATGTCCTAGAGCTTCATGTATTGTAAATGGAATTGATTATTGTAATAATAATAAATGCATTATTCATTTTATCAAATTTATTTGATTTATATCGCATATTGTCCAATTATCTTGTCTACCTTGATTACTATTGTACCTTTAGACTTAATATATGTTTGATGCATAAGAGGATTTAAGTCTAAAGTTAGTAATCTAAATAGTCCATAGAGAGCGAACAATGAGGGTACTTTGTTTTTGGTTTATCTATAGCTGCGGTCTATTCTATACTTGTATGACGATCTTGATCCGGGATTGTTCATGTAGTGACATGGAAATGGAGGCACCTTGTATGATAAGATCATATAGGACTGGACTCGGATAAATACAAATTTCTTTTAATATTCGTTAACCGAATAAATTCATTTTATCTAATAGATGATCATATATGAATTCGATCTTAATCCTGAGTATACTACGAACTCCTGCATGACAGGTTATGTCCTTTGATTTACTATGATGAGGTTGGTGTTGCATTCCCAGCCAATAACTACGTAGTTTGGGGATATGATTTGGTATGTAGCTGGGAACGTTTTACATAGATACGAAATTCACTCATTCTTACGAGAAGCAGATGAATATCTCTTTTAAGAGTTGATTCGGGACTTGAACAATTTGAGCGCTCAATTTTTCTATTACGAATAAAAAGTATTTTATATTCATAATTGTTATGAATTAATTGTTCATTATAGAATTAATGGTGCTTAAGAGACAAAATATTTAGAGGGGTTTTAACGGACTTATGACGCGGCTCTATTTATGAGATATTCGTGAAGGGCTAATCCATATATAATGACTATATCGATAGACACCGAAAATGTTCGATTTATTTAATCCATCTACGGTAACGGGAGTTCAACTTCGCGTTTTTAGTGGAATAACGTGAAGTTACTAAGTCGTAATATTTGATTAAGGAGTTTAATTAATATTTAGGAATTATTGGAGCTCGGAACCGTAGGTCCATTTGGTCCCCGTGCTAGCTCGATTAACTGTTTAACTAGATTGTCTAATTATATGCTCACATTATATTTATTTATATATTATTAATAAGATTAATAATATTTATTATCACAAATAAAAACTATGTTAAATTAGTTTAACTTAATGTTTTCTAGAGTTCTTTGATTATGAGATAATCAAGTCTTGATTATGAGATAATCAAGTTAGTAATAATTATGAGATATTTACTACAACATAATTGAAGATAAATAAATCATTATTAATATATTGATTTTTATTTACCATTGGAGACAGCCATATGGCTTACCACGTCATCCAAGCAATTATGTCTATTAGGTGGCTTGGATACACCTAATAGATTTGTCATTAGCTAATGCATTTTATGCTTTGGTATGGCCTCCACATTCATGTGTTTGCCATTGAAAGAAAACATTGAATGCTTAATGATTTAGCTTAACATTTCTTATGCTTTGGTATGGCATTCACATTTTTGTGTTGGCCATTGTAACAAAGCATTAGATGCTTAATGATAAGGTTAGTTGGCTTGTGTTAGAGAATATAATCTCTACCATTTCTCTCACTTCCTAAGGTTAACACTTTGCATTCATTCACAAAATTGTTGTGAAAAAAATTTGAGAGCAAAGAGAGAAGAACTTCAAATATTCACAAGTGTTGTGAGAGTATTTGAAATTCCAAAATGCCAAACACCATTGTGAAATCCTAAATCTCTAAATAGTTTAGAGGTTTAATCTGTGAAACCCCACTTCGGTATGTTGGTTTCGAGTCATAGTTCTCGGAAGATCGAGTGGTTGATCCAAGTGTTGGACACCAAAGGATTGATCTTGGCAACTACAACAAAGGGAGAAGGCAAAGAAAATTTTGAAGATCCATATCGGACCTGGTGCCACCAAAAGCAACTTCCGTCGCGCTAAGAAAAGTCATTTTCTACAATTGGTATCAGAGCCAGGTTAACACAATTTATGTATGTATGTGAAACTTCATTCCGTTACGAGTCCGTAGAAAAAACGGGGACCAAAACAGACTCCGGAAGCTCCCGAACGGAGTAAATGAAGTTCTAGTGTTTTGACACCAGACTGATTTCGTTCGAACGCCCGTCAAACGCAACTCAAACATTTTGCTACTGCCTGGAAAATGTTGGAACGCCTAGAAAACGTAACACAAACTTTTTCAGCCCATACCTCGGCATATATATGTATTTTAAATTGTTTATTAACATGCCATATAGCCTAGGGTGTCATGCCATAACATGTAAACATGCATGATATTCAAGCTATAAAATATGATTTTATGTAAATTTAAAAGTTAAATTAGAATATAAGATGCATGTAAACGAATTAATAAGATTAATTAGTTTAAAGGTTTAAAAATTACGAATTCAAGTTTAAGAACAAATGGACATTATGAGTACATTATTTTCCTTGGTATATCGGATGGAAACCCGAATATAAATTCCATAGCCGCTTCCAAATGGATGGTAATTTGGTTTACACTCGGGATACAATTCCACGTACATTTGGAGTAAATAATGTACTTTTATCTATTAAATGGTTTAATGACATATATTCCATTAGTTGAATTCTAAAATTTTAAAACCTATAAGTGAACTAATATTCTAATTATAAAATTAATTAGATCACTTAAGAAACTTGATTAAATTAGTTTAATTAAGTTAATGATTAATAGAGACTATTAAGTATTAGTGAATAAAATTTTAAGTGTTAAAATTGGTGAGATCACTAATAATCCACTAGTATTAATAAAGATATATTTTATCCGAGCATAATCTTAAAACATTAGAAACTAGTGAGATAGAAACCTTAAACTTCAAAATAGTGAGTGGGAGAGGGATATACCACAATATATCCCGCGATCTCCGTTGTTATCCAGAAACGTGAGATTCAATAGGCGCCTTGAGACGGCTTTGTTTTCGTTCCCCTACGGATGGTGTCCTTAGTCAATATCAAGTTTGGATTCCAAAATGATAGAGACTCAAGATGTATTTGGTGATTTAACCTACCCTACGGCGGCACTTCACTAGTTAAGTCCAATGAAGGAATGGTTAAGTTGTTAATCAAAGCTTCCTTGATCAAAATAACGATAGTTGATTAATATAGGAATAAGAGTTATTTCAGATATATTAATCAATTGAGAATGTCTCAATCTATCATGCGAATATTTGACCTACCCTACGGCGGCACTTATTTGTGGGATGATAGATAATCGTGGCATAGTAATTCTTTGAGGTTTCTAATTCATTATACATTGATCATGCATCATGTTTAATTTTATGCCTAAATGTTTGACAATTTCAATATGCGATGAATGAATAATTGAATGCGCATTTATTATTTTTCAGTCATGGAATCTGCAATAATCTCCATTATCAAACAACAAGAAAAATTAACTGGGATAATTGACATGAATGCTATATTGGTTTATGAAAACCTTAAATTTGTCCTAATGGAGGAATGTCCTCCTGAGCCAGCACCTAATGCTGGCAGAGCTGTACGTAATGCCTATAATAATTGGATTAAAGATGATGAGAAAGCCCATAGCTATTTGATAGCATCCATGTCTGAGGTTCTTGCTGCAAGCATGAGCCTATGGCGACAGCATCAATGATTATGCAGTCATTACAGAACATGTTTGGGCAACCTTCAGACCGGCAACAACATGAGGCAATTGCCTATGTATTGACCGCTAGAATGAAGGAAGGCACATTAGTCCGAGACCATGTGTTAAGGATGATGGCTCATCTTAATATGGCTGAAATCCATAGTGCACGTATTAATGTGCAAAGCCCGGTGACAATGATCATGGAAACCCTTCCGAAGAGTTTCCTCCAGTTTAAGAGAAATTATTCTATGAACAGGTTGACTTTCACATTGACTGAACTGCTGAATGAGCTCACCAATTATAAGTCCGTTATGAACAGGCCTCGTAGGCCCAATACCAAGGCAAATGTTGCCGAATCTTCTAAATCTGCAAAGAAGAAGAAGAAAAGCAATTGGAAGGCAAAGGCAAAAATAATGAAAAAGAAGAACAATAAAAGCTCCAAAAGAACCAATGCCAAAGGAAAATGTTTCCATTGTGAACAATAAGGGCATTGGAACAGGAATTGTCCTAAATACCTTGAAGAGCTTAAAGAGAAGAAGAACTCAGGTAAATATGATTTACTTGTCATTGAGTCTCTTTTGATGGAGGATGATAAATCCATATGGATTGTTGATTCTGGTGCCACTAATCATGTTTGTTGTTCTTTGTAGCTACTTGACTCATGGAGGGACCTTACTGAAGGTAGCTTTACCATGAGAGTTGGGACAATGGATGCTGTTTTAGTAAGAGCAGTGAGAGTTTCAAATTTTAATTTTAATAAAAGTTATTTATATTTGAATGGTGTGCTATATATTCCTGGTTTTCACAGGAATTTGATTTCTGTAACAAAACTTATGGAATGTGGTTTTTCTATTTCGTTTAATAATAAGTCAGTTATTATTAGTAGAAATGGATTAAATATATGCACGAGAAACTTCGAAAATAATCTATATGTATTAAGGTCATTAATGCATGAATCACTGCTTAATATTGAAATGTTTAAGATTGAAAGATCTAAAACTAAACAGTAAAAGATTTCTCATGATGATACCTATTTATGGCACCTTAGACTTGGTCACATTAACCTTGACCGGATAGATAGACTAATTAAGAACAGAGTTCTAAATCAGTTAAAACTTGGTACTTTACCTATCTGCGAATCCTGTCTAGAAGGCAAAATGACCAAGAGACCTTTCACTGGAAAAAAGGGATAAGAGTCAAAGAAACTCTTGAGCTAATACATTCGGATGTTTACGGACAGATAAATGTAAAAGCCCGAGGTGGTTTTGAATACTTCGTCACTTTTATTGATGATTATTCCAGATATGGGTATGTTTACCTAATGCAGCACAAGTCAGATACATTTGAAAAGTTCAAAGAGTATCGTGCTGAGGTTGAGAACCAATTAGGTAAAAGAATCAAAATTCTACGATCAAATCGTGGAGGAGAATACCTTGATAGAGATTTTGAGGAATTCTTAGTTGAGCATGGAATTGTTTCACAGTACCTGGAACACCACAATAAAATGGTATTACAGAAAGGAAAAATCGAACCCTACTAGACATGATAAGATCAATGTTTAGTTATAGCACTCTACCTAGTTCATTCTGGGGGTATGCATTGCAAACTGCAATGTATATCCTGAATGTAGTTCCTTCTAAGTCTGTTTCTAAGACTCTCTTAGAGTTGTGGAGTGGTTGTAAAGCTAGTTTGCGACATTTCCGCATATGTGGGTGTCCAGCACATGTGCTAAAGAATAAGACTACTAAGTTGGAACCACGTTCACAGGTGTTCTTATTTGTAGGCTATCCTAAGGAAACTAGGGGTGGATTCTTTTATAATCCAGAAGATAATAAAGTATTTGTATCGACAAATGCTACATTTCTTGAGGAGGATTATATGAAAGAATTCAAACCTCGAAGTAAAGTGTTACTTGAGGCGTTACTTCCTGGTACGACCAGTAAACCATTGTCAAATATTGACAAAGTCATAACACCTTATATATCTGAAAGTCAGATGCAAGTTTATCAGGATACCATACCACCTAGGCGTAGTGGGAGGGTTGTAAGACAACCTGAATGCTATCTAGGAAACGGTGAGGTGCAAGTTGTTGCATCTTGTGATGGTATAGATGATCCATTAACATATCGTAGTGCAATGGATGATACTGATAAAGAAGAATGGCTCAAAGCCATGAACCTTGAGATGGAGTCCATGTACTCTAACTCAGTCTGGGATCTTGTAGACCAACCTAATGGAGTAAAACCCATAGGTTGCAAGTGGATCTACAAGAGAAAAAGAGGAATAGATGGAAAAGTACAGACTTTCAAGGCTAGGCTAGTGGCAAAAGGGTTATACCCAAAAGAGGGAGTTGACTATGAAGAAACTTTCTAACCAGTAGCCATGCTTAAATACATCAGAATTCTTCTTTCCATTGCCGCATATTATGACTATGAGATTTGGTAAATGGATGTCAAGACTTCATTCTTGAATGGTAATCTTGATGAGAGTATCTATATGGTACAACCAGAAGGGTTCATTACCCAAGGTCAAGAGAAAAAAGTTTGTAAGTTGCAAAGGTCCATTTATGGACTTAAGCAAGCATCTAGATATTGGAACATAAGGTTTGATACTATGATCAAGTCTTATAACTTTGAGCAGAACGTTGATGAGCCTTGTGTCTACAACCGCATCATTGATGGGAAGCTGGTTTTCTTTGTGTTATACGTTGATGATATTTTACTCATTGGGAATGATGTAAAGATATTATCGGACGTGAAAATCTGGCTAGCTAACCAATTCCAAATAAAAGATTTGGGAGAAGCAAGTTATGTACTTGGGATTCAGATCATTCAGAATCGCAAGAAACGACTGTTAGCAATGACTCAAGCAACATATATCGACAAGATTCTTGTGCGATTTGGTATGCAGAATTCCAAGAAAGGTAATTTACCTTTCAGACATGGGATTCATTTGTCAAAGGAACAATCTCCTAAGACACCTCAAAGAATTGAGGAGATGAGACATATACTATATGCTTCTGCAGTTGGAAGTCTTATGTATGCTATGTTATGCACGAGAACGGACATTTGTTTTACAGTGGGAGTAGTCAGTAGGTTTCATCCAACCCAGGATTAGATCATTGGGTAGCGGTGAAACATATTCTCATGTATCTTCGGAGAATGAGAAATTATATGCTTGTACATACAAGTCAGGATATGATTCTAAGAGGATATACTGACTCTGATTTTCAGACAGATGTCGATTCCAGGAAATCAACATCTGGATCAGTGTTCACCCTAGGTGGTGGGGCTATAGTATGGTGGAGCATTAAGTAATCTTGTATTGCTGACTCCACCATGGAGGCTGAATATGTAGCAGCTTGTGAAGCAGCTAAGGAAGCAGTCTGGCTCCGTAAGTTCTTGGCAGATCTGGAAGTTATTCCAGATATGGATAAACCACTCACACTTTATTGCGATAATAGTGGTGCAGTGGAGAACTCCAAAGAACCAAGAAGCCACAAGAGGGGTAAGCATATTGATAGGAAATATCAACTCAATAGGAGATAATGTAGAGAGGAGATGTCGCTGTCACGCAGATTCCATCCGCAGACAACCTGGCTGATCCGTTTACAAAGACCTTATCGGCTAAAGTTTTTGAAGGTCACCTAAATGGTTTATGATTACATAACATGTCCCATTTGCTCTAGTCCAAGTGGGAGATTGTTGGGATTTATGTCGGGATTTATGTTATAGAGCTTCATGTATTGTAAATGGAATTGATTATTGTAATAATAATAAATGTATTATTCATTTTATCAAAGTTGTTTGATTTATATCGCATATTGTCCAATTATCTTGTCTACCTTGATTACTCTTGTACCTTTAGACTTAATGTATGTTTGATGCACAAGAGGATTTAAGTCTAAAGTTAGTAATTTAAATAGTCCATAGAGAGCGAATAAGGAGGGTACTTTGTTTGTTGTTTATCTATAGTTGCGGTCTATTCTATACTTGTATGACGATCTTGATCCGGGATCGTTCATGTAGTGACATGGGAATGGAGGCCCCTTGTATGATAAGATCATATAGGATTTGACTCGGATAAATACGAATTTCTTTTAATATTCGTTAACCGAATAAATTTATTTTTATCTAATAGATGATCATATATGGATTCGATCTTAATCCTGAGTATACTACGAACTCCTGCATGACAGGTTATGTCCTTTGATTTACTATGGTGAGGTTGGTGTTGCATTCCCAGCCAATAACTATGTATTTTGGGGATATGGTTTGGTATGTAACTGGGAACGTTTTATATAGATATGAAATTCACTGATTCTTATGAGAAGTAGATGAATATCTCTTTTAAGAGTTGATTCGGGACTTGAACAATTTGAGCGCTCAATTTTTCTATTACGAATAAAAAGTATTTTATATTCATAATTGTTAATTGTTCATTATAGAATTAATGGTGCTTAAGAGACAATATTTAGAGCGGTTTTAACGGACTTATGACTCGGCTCTATTTATGAGATATTCGTGAAGGGCTAATCCATATGTAATGACTATATCGATGGACACCGAAAATGTTCGATTTATTTAATCCATCTACGGTAACGTGAGTTCAACTTCGAGTTTTTAGTGGAATAACGCGGAGTTACTAATTCGTAATATTTGATTAAAGAGTTTAATTAATATTTAGGAATTATTGGAGCTCGGAACCGTAGGTCCATTTGGTCCCCGTGCTAGCTCGATTAACTGTAGCAAACCTAATATAACTGGATTGTCTAATTATATGCTCACATTATATTTATTTATATGTTATTAATAAGATTAATAATATTTATTATCACAAATGAAAACTATGTTAAATTAGTTTAACTTAATATTTTCTAGAATTCTTTGATTATGAGATAATCAAGTTAGTAATAATTATGAGATAATTACTACAACATAATTGAAGATAAATAAATCATTATTAATATTTTGATTTTTATTTACCATTGGAGACAAAGCCATATGGCTTACCATGTCATCCAAGTAATTATGTCTATTAGGTGGCTTGGATACACCTAATAGATTTGTCATTAGCTAATGCATTTTATGCTTTGGTATGGCCACCACATTTATGTGTTTGCCATTGAAAGAAAGTATTGAATGCTTAATGACAAAGCCATTTTCTTTAGCTTAACATTTCTTATTCTTTGGTATGGCATTCATATTTTTGTGTTGGGTATTGCAAGAAAGCATTAGATGCTTAATGACAAGGTTAGTTGGCTTGTGTAAGAGAATATAATCTTTACCATTTCTCTCACTTCGTAAGGTTAACACTTTGCATTCATTCACACAATTGTTGTGAAAAACATTTGAGAGAAAATAGAGAAAAACTTCAAATATTCACAAGTGTTGTAAGAGTATTTGAAATTCCAAAATGCCAAACACCATTGTGACATCCTAAATCTCTAAATAGTTTAGAGGTTTAATCTTTGTGAGTGAAGCTCACACTTCGATTTGTTGGTTTCGAGTTATAATTCGGAAGATCGAGTGGTTGATCCAAGTGTTGGACACCAAATGATTGATCTTGGCAACTACAATAGAGGGAGAAGGCAAAGAAAATTTTGAAGATCCATACTGGACCCGGTGCCACCACAAGCAACTTCCGCCGCGCTAAAGAAAGTCATTTCCTACACCTAGAACAGTTATGGTTTTGTTCAGCATGAGCTAGTATTGGGATATTTGTAATTTTCTTTTGCCTGAACAATGTGGTGTTGATTTATCATGATTTGCAAATAATTATGGAAGATTGGAGAATTATGGCTATTTTGTCAATCTTCTAGTCACTTTACTCTGATGCATAATCCACATTGTTGATTCCATTTTGATTAAAATTATGATATCTCTTATTAAAACAGGTTTGGCGAAAATGGTACTTATAAGACGCCACATGAATACCCTTGAAGCTACCAACTGCAACTTTAGGCATGCTGCTGGAATTCTTAAATTCCAAAAGATGATAGCTCACTTGCATTTTCTGTTGGATTTAGAATCCAACGTGACAACACCTGTGGCCCTATGAAAGTTGAAATACGCTGCCATCTCAAGATAGTCAGTTTTTTTACTGTAGTTTCAGGAGCACATTTGATCGGTGAAATCACACGCGTTACCCAAGCGCACGTATCGCTCAAGTAGTATAAAAATATTGATCTCACGAGGACTTAATTCCTACTATTGTTATTAATTATTGATTCTATTTATTTACAGGTATCTAGTTAATAGGAGAAGAGATTGATTGCTGATTTGGTTGGTTGAAGTAGGATTTTCTAAATAAATAAATAAAAATAAAAGACACAGAAAATACTATGGAAAATACAAAAGACTCAAATATCTAGGGTTGTGACTCCACACAATATTATTCTAAAGATGAATCGATTCATCTATACATGTGTAATAAATTATATTACTAACCTGGAACACGAAGATATGCAAAAGCCTCTGTCGATGGTCAAATGCAAATATCCAGAATAATCCAATTAATCATATGTCTATATTAACCAAGTTATCTGAATTCATTAAGTTAAAGTTCCAATTATGGCTACCCCGCCCGACAGGTATATAACTATTTTGTTAGGAAATATGCCTAAGAGACATTTACCCCAAGGTGAGATCGTGATCTACTAATTCTAAGGTTGAAATCTAAAATCAATTTTCCAAGTTAATTTTAAGTTTATCACATCAATCTTATTGGTGATCAGGCAACAAAAAGCATTAAGACTAAAACTCAGTAAACAAGTCTAATGTATCAACCAATATATTAGAAAATCAATTATTAAACTCGTGAATATTGTGTTTCATCACTTCCCTAGAATAAAAATAAAATAATGGGGTTAGGGGATCCACCTTTAATATTTCAAACCTATGAATCTCACTTTATTATAATATATAAATTTTCAATTTTAACCAATTAAGTCAAACCAGCCATAAGGCGGTGTTATTATTTGTCCATAAACCAGCCATATAGACGGTAATCATTTATTACATAAAGACCGACCATATAGGCGGTGTCACAGTATTTCAAATAAATAAAATCAGCCATTAAGGCAATATAAACTTTTAATTGATATTATTAATTTTTATATTATAAATTAAGTGAGATTGACCTAGATTATCGTATTAAAGGTTCCACCCTTCCCCCAGCGGAAATTAACTACAAAACATAACAAAAATAAAAACACACACAAATTATTATTATAACTAGAAATAAAAATACATAATTTAAATTACAAAAACTAAAACAAACAAGCTACAATCCTTAGATCCTTAATAGAACTTAAGAAAGTATGAAATTTACAAATTAAATATCTTGGTATTTATAGGCAAAGAAAAGACTTCCACCAATTTCTCCACCATACACTTCACAAACACTCCACAAAACACTCATAACACAATTACAGATGTTTTATCAATTTCAGTCATGAAAACTTCAGAATTCAAGATTATTATGACGTCAAAATTGTAGATCTTTGAGTTTTCTTTAATCTAAAACTTTAATCACCTCAATCCGATATCGAAGTAAAAAATTACGTCCAAAATACGAAAATTACGCAAAGCTAAAATTTCCAAAATTGTATATCGTTAGAACGTCATTTCAAGTTTACAACCTCCAAAATCCAAATGTCAAGTCCATTTTTTTCCTTATTTGTTCTAAATTTTTCCTGATTGATTTCATTGAGTCCCGATTTTATTTTATTTGTAAAATAAATAAAAACACATCAAAACATTCATAAAAGTAGAGAAACCATATAAAATATTAGGTAAAAGGGGTGGTAAATATTGATATATTTTCCACTCATCAATATTCATGAAAATAATCACGCTGATGTTTTAAAATTGATTTTTTTTTTAGAAAATATTTGAAGCTTATGTTGCATGATTTACTGTGTTTTGCCAACATCTCTACATCATTTGAATATGTGAACTAGATATTTGCATGAAAAACTAGGAAAGATTCCAAACGTAGATATATGGAGCTAAATATAAAAGGTTTTGAAATTTAGATAGGATTAAATTTCAAAATAAACTCAGTTTTTTCCTATCATTTAGGATGGGAAGTGAAAAGGTGATGGTTTTGATATTAGTTTCTTCATGTGATAAGAGAAAGAATTTAAAAAAATGGAAGAAAAGGATTTGAATATGCTTTTTCAAGAATGAATCCCAAAGTCCTATTTTGAAATTTTTAAACTTATCTTGTGAGTATTATTTGATAAATTATTTGAAATACATTGCCTATAATGAATTGGACATGTGTTCGACGATTTCTAATAATTTTGGATTATAAAATATGTCGTTCTTGTAAACATAATTTATTTTGGTTGTAGCAGTTAGTCCTTTTAAGAATTTCAGTGTTGATGTGGAACAATGAGAATGTCTTAAATATGTGCATAACTGGTCTTTGCTTTAATATGAATGATTATGACCCTAGGAACCACAAGAACTATAGCCACCAAAACTGGAATAACCAGAACGAGCACTAATCTCCCTCAAGAAATAACAATAGTTAGTTCAAATGCTACAACTGTAACAAATCAGGGCACCTTGCCCGGAACTATCGGTTAAAGAGTTCTGCTCCAAAGGCGAACCTTACCGAAGACTAACTTGTTACTATGATTTTTGAAATCAACATGCTTGATGGATCCGAGAGATGGTGGGTAGGCACTGTCATTTTCCGTCATGTCTACTGTGATTATGCTATGTTCGAGTTATATGTACAAGCTGTAAATAAGATAATATGATGAGTGGTTTCTCAAACCACTATAGCGACTGGAACTGGTGATGTGAAATTTAAATGTTATGAAATATGAAAGGTTTGAGAATCTAAAACTTTGGGTATAACATTAATAGAAACATAAATTTTATGATTTATATGAACATATTTTTTCTTTGAAATTTTTTTCCTTTAATATTAAGAAATAGTATGGGCTCGATCTCCAATGATAAATAGAAAATAGTGGGGGTTCTACCTCTAATATTTTACTCATGTTTTTAAAGTGAATGAAATTGACAAATATAAGTTTGAAAACAACATAAGAAATGTTTTGTTTATTGATATGTCTGTTTTTTCAATATACATGTTAATTCTGTTTAAGTTGATGTTGTATTCTAAATTTTTAATGAAAAACTTAGAAGAAACTAGTATAATTCTCGAAATTAAATTACCAGGTCAGAAAAAAGAATAAATTTACATGTATTCCTTATGATTCTAGTGTAAAGTTGTTCAAAAACATTGGTGACAGTGTTAGATAATCTGAGTATGTGAACAACATTGGTAACTGATGTTATGTTATGATTACACTATACCTGACATTGCATATGTCGTAGGATTACTATGTAGATTTATTAGTAGACATGGTATGAGCATTAACATGCTATTAAGAGGGTTATAAGGTACCTGAAAATGACCATGAACCTAGAATTACATTATCAAAGGTTTTCCGCTGTCCTTGAAGGACATAGCGATGTTAATTGAAATATCCTTTCAGATGATTTCAAGGCTATCAACAGATATATTTCATCGAGCCTGAGATGATAGCCCTAGCAACAGCTAGTGAAGAAACAACTTGATTAATAAGCTTGCTATTAGATACCCCTTTATGGGAGAGACTGATACCAGTTGTCTTGATCTATTGTGATAGTACCGCGACTATTATAAATATTTAAAACTGTTATTATAACAGTAAAAGACTGAAGATACACAGTATAGTTAGAGAATACCTCTCTTTTGGAGCTGTAAGAATGGATCATATACAGACTGATGATAACTTAGCCGATCCTTTGATAAAAGGACTAGCAAGAGAGTAGGTATCCAATACCTAAGAATGAGACTATTCTCATTAGACAGTCACTTATGATGGTAGCCCAACCTAATAAATCAAAGATCTCAAGAAATAGGTTCAATGGGTAATAACAAGTAATGAAGTGATGATGAATCATGCTATTATTTTATTTGTGAGTTTTATTATGAGAGCATGATATCCTGAAGGGATAGAAGGATGAGTTATTTAACTCTTAATGTGTTCTATACTCTATGTAGAGTGGAGTACCTAGCTACATGATTACTCTTGATAGACACACCTATGTGAATGTAAAAGTGTGGCCGCTTCTTAGGAAATTTTAGGCAAAAATTTCTAGAGCATTCACTATACCGGGATATACGAGCACGACTATAATGTTCGAGCTTTTGACTATACCTTGAAAGGTTTTTGTGTGTGACGTTGTCAGATATAGAGTTCAAAACTATGAGTTACTCTAGTATAATTTGAATCGCCAATACTATGTAAAGGTTCAAGTCGAAAAACACCTTTATTTATGCACGACCTTATTTTATATTGGTCGATGAATATGTTTTATTAAAAATTCAAGTGGGGGATTGTTGTAAATGTGAATTTTTTTTTTTTTTTTAAAAAAAATGTTTTAAAATTTAGAAGAGTTACAAAAGTTATTATGGAGAAAGTTGAAAAAAATCAAATTATTATGTTTTGTCTTTCTTACAAAAATCCACCATTAAATAGGTGTTAATATATTAGGGGAGTTACAAAATTTGATTTGTATGAAAAAATTAAGTTATGTTAACTAAAATATTTCTCATTAATATTAAAATGAGTTTTTATCTTAACTTAATTATAAAATAATGTCAACGTCTATGACATTAAAAAAGGAAAAAGAGAAGAACGTTTGAAATTTAATTGGTAATTTAAAGTTGTTAACCTTTCCCTTTTTTAATAAAGTTGAAAGTATTTCCACCGTTTCCTGGCTCACTAACCGAATTGGAGATTGTCGGATTTCAAAATCTGGAATGCCTATCTTCAATTGGTGAAAACCTCACTTCACTAGAATTTCTCAGTCTTTTTAATTGCCTGAAGCTCAAATACTTTCCAGAAAAAGGCGTTCCTACTTCACTTTTGAAACTACATATCTGGGGTTGTCCATTGTTAGAAGAAAAGTGCAAAAAGGACGGGGGACAATATTGGTCCTTAATAACCCGCATCCCTTGTTTCGAAATAAAGACTTTATGGGCACTTATGTCCGCACTGCCAATTGAGGTGGATTGAATCGTTTCTATGTAAAAGCAGCTTCAGGGTTTTTGTTTTTTCCCTTCTTCCATTGTAATAACATTAATTTCTTCTTCTGTGTAATGGAAATCTCGCAGCTGAAAACTTCATCTTCATTTTCTTTTTATTTTTTGTTGCGTGGCTTTGTGCCCTTTTCTTGTCTTCCCTCTCATTTCAATCACACTTTGCATCAAACTAAAAGCACATGGAGATATATATTTCACGTTTTTTTTCCTTGAAACAGTTCATATGCAGTTAATTGGTTGTTGAGTTGATTTTGAGTTCTCGTTTGGATCTATACCAGTTTACTTTTGCATTCTTCAAAATATTGTCAATGCTCTGGAATTTACTGATTGTATGAAGAGAAAAATAAAAGACGAGCTACCTGGCTCTTTTATTGAATCGATTTTCCACCCATTATACTTAATATTTTTTTTCAAATATTGTTAGATCTTTGTTTTGCCATATTTAGTTTTTCTGAATATTATTTTTGTTTTGCCTTACTTTGAATCCAATGGTGATAATGACTGATGGATAATTCCTTTCGTCTCTGCAAACAAAAAGAAGCTATACCTAACTTTAATTCTTGGAAAAAAAATCAGATGCTGTTACAAAAGTTGGCTTGGGCTATTTAAATTCTTGCTTGCTTGACATTCACAAATAACAATAACAAATAAGACTTGTTCAATTTCTGAAGATTCTTTTCTTCTTGATTTGGGTGGGATTTGAGATTGTAGTGGTGTCTACTTGTTGCTCAAGTTATCAGTGGTGGCGTTTGTTTTCTTTTTTTAACTTTTGTGGCAAAATTGCTTGATTTCTAAGAAAATAAACATTCTCTAGCATGCATTACTCTTCACAAACCATACTTGTCCATTAGAATTACAGCAATCCCATTCCTGCAGATTTTTTCTTCTTCACATTCCACAATTTCTTCTGTTTCTATCTAAAAGCTAAAAAAAAAAATGTCAATCATTGGAGAGGCGATTCTGTCGGCGTCAGTAGAGATGCTGGTCAAGAAGTTGGCTTCCGAAGGTCTTGAACTGTTTGCACGCCACGGGAAAATCCATGCTGATCTCATGAAGTGGAAGAGACTTCTGGTGAAGATTAAGGCAGTTCTTGTTGATGCTGGGGAGAAGCAGACGAATGACGAGTCAGTGAAGTTATGGCTTGAAGATCTTCAGAACTTAGCTTATGATGTTGAAGACCTTTTGGATGAGTTTGAAACTGAGGCTTTGCGGAGGAAGTTGCTGCTTGAAGAACCATGTTCTTATCAACCCAGTTCGAGTAAGTTTCGTAAGCTCATTTCCACTTGCTGCACCGGTTGCACTCCTCAATCAATTAAGTTCGACTCCTCAATAAAGTCCAAAATAAAGGAGATCAATATAAGATTTGAAGAGATTGTAACACAGAAAGACCAATTGGACTTGAAGGAAAATTCTGGCAGGAAATCTAGAAAAGGACGACAAAGATTACCCACAGTCCATTTGGTGAATGAAGCCAAAGTATATGGCAGGGAAAAAGAAAAGAATGAAATTGTTGAATGGTTGCTGAGGGGTGATTTAAGAAGTGATGATGGATTCTCTGTCATTTCTATTATCGCAATGGGCGGGATGGGAAAGACAACTCTTGCTCAGCTTGTCTATAATGATGAACGAGTACAACATCATTTTGATCTAAAAGCATGGATTTGTGTCTCCGATGCCTTTGATGTTATCAAGCTCACAAAAGCAGTTCTAAAGTTCAATGCCACTGATGATCAGCCTGTCAACGAAAATGATGAGCTGGGTTTGCTTCAACAGAAGCTGAAGAAGCAACTGTCTCGAAAGAAATTTATGCTCGTTCTAGATGATGTTTGGAATCAAAATTACAACGATTGGATTAGCCTGAGCCTTCCATTTGAAGCTGGCGCACCAGGAAGTAAGATTGTTGTCACAACTCGCAATCAACGGGTTGCTGAAATCATGGGGACTGTTCAATATTTTCCCTTGAAAGAGTTGACAGAAGAAGATTGCTTGCGAGTGTTCACTCAACACTGCTTGGGGACAAGAGATTTCAGCATGCATCAATCTTTGAAGGATGTGGGCGAGAAGATAGTGATCAAATGCAACGGATTGCCCTTGGCGGCAAAAACTCTTGCAGGCCTTCTTCGCGGAAAAAACGACCCGGATGACTGGAAAAGTGTGCTCAATAGCAAGATATGGGGTTTACCGGAGGAGAACTGTGACATATTACCAGCTCTTAGGGTGAGCTATCATTATCTTTCTCCAAAATTGAAACTGTGCTTTGCATACTGCTCCTTGTTCCCAAAGGATTGTGAATTTCATGAAGATGAAATAATTTTATTGTGGATGGCTGAAGGTTTATTGTATCATGAAGATACTGAGGAGAGAATGCAAGATTTAGGCCACGTCTTTTTTCAGGAGCTGCATTCAAGGTCATTCTTTCAACAATCAAGCAGTGATACATCCCAATTTGAGATGCATGATCTCATCAATGATCTTGCTCAATGGGCTGCAGGGGAAACATACTTCAGAATGGAGGACACAATAGAAGGTAACAAGCAACAAAAAATTTCAAGAAATCTTCGTCATTTATCATACAATCTTGGAAAGTTCGATGGTGATAAAAGGTTTGAGGCCTTTTATGAGGTCAAACATTTGAGAACCTTTCTGCCAGTAGGTTTTTCAGATGTCGAGTGGGGTTATTTGGCTCGTAGCACCCTTGATATGTTGTTGAAACAACGACGGTTAAGGGTGTTATCTTTGAGTGGGTATCAAATCAACGAGATCCCAAACTCAATTGCTGACTTGAAACATTTACGGTTTCTTAACCTATCCGATACCAGAATTGAAACCTTGCCTGAATTGGTAAACACACTTTACAATTTACACACACTTATAGTGAAATGCTGTTATCGGCTTAAGAAGTTGTGTGCGGATATGGGAAACCTAATCAAGTTGCATCATCTTAACAATTCTCTTGTACCTTTATTGGAGCAAATGCCATTGAGAATTGGTAAATTGACTTGTCTCAAAACATTGTGTAGTTTTGTTGTGGGAAAAGAGACTGGTTCTGGTTTACAAGAGTTGAAGTCCTTGGTGCATCTTCAGGGATCACTCAAAATTTCGAGGTTGGAGAATGTAAAATATGCTGGTGATGCGAGTGAGGGTCAGTTAAACGGCAAGGCGAATCTTAAAGCTTTATTGCTAGAATGGTGTCGTGTAAGCACTAAATGGGAGTCAGGAATTGAAACACGAGTGCTTGAAATGTTAAAACCTCATCAAAATCTGAAGGAGCTCACCATCGAAGGCTATGGTGGTACGAAATTTCCAACTTGGTTGGGAGATTCTTCACTGTCAAATTTGGAGCTCCTAAGATTTCATAATTGTGACATGTGTACTTCTCTGCCATCAGTCGGGCAACCACCCTCTCTAAAGTACCTTGAGATAAGTGGAATGGCTAGAGTGAAAACTGTTGGTCCAGAGTTTTATGGAAGCGGCTTCTCAGTGCCTTTTCAATCACTGGAGACTCTTTCTTTTAAGGATATGCTAGAATGGCAAGATTGGATTTCTTATGAAACAGGTCAAGATAGCTTTCCTAAATTGCGAGAGCTTTCTCTTAAAAATTGTTCTAAACTGCAAGGAGCATTGCCAGGACGTCTTCCTTCATTGGAGAGGCTGGTCGTTCAACAGTGTGAAGAATTTCTGGTCTCAATTCCAAGTCATTCTGCTCTTAGGGAACTAAAAATTGACGGATGTAAGAAGGTGGTGTGCCGAAACCCAATCAACCTCAGCTCTCTGAATTCTATTGTTTTTTCAGATGAGTCCAGTGAAGTGATTCCAGCTTGGCTTTTTGAGCAAGGGCTACCAAAATTAGAAAAATTGAGAATTACAGATATGAGAAAGCTAACCTATTTATGGCAGAATGGAAGTCGGTTACTGCAAGACATTAGCTCCATTAATCGGCTTGAGATTATAAGCTGTTCCCAACTTCTTTCCTTGGTGGCAGAGGAAGAACATGATCAACAACAGCTGTGCAGACTTCAATATTTTGAATTAAGGAGTTGCCAAGGACTTCTGAAGCTACCACAAGCACTGTTCAGCATCCGTTCACTTTTTGAGATACACATCGCATACTGCAATTCACTTGTTTCCATTCCAGAGGCTGCTCTGCCTTCCCAGTTGACAACAATTGTAATTGATAATTGCAATCCACTGGAATCCTTACCTGAGGCATGGATGCTCGATAGCAATGCATCTTTTAAAAGTCTGGATATTTCCCAGTGCAATTCTTTGACATATATTGCCAGAGTCCAGCTACCACGGAGTCTTGAGCATTTGGCGGTCTCCTCTTGGGAGAATTTAAGGACTTTGACAGGGGAACAGGACATCCGTAGCTGCAGCAGAAGGTGCACCTCTCTTATTGATTACTTGTGGATTGACTATTGTCCATCTCTCACGCACAATCTCACCTCTCTTGTGATTAATGGAAATAATATTTGCGAGATAATTCTTGAGAGAGGATTGAACATATTCTCCACTCTCAGACGACTCGACATCATTGGAGAATGTCCAAATATAGGCATCTGATCGGCCACGCATCGTAATGCGTGATTCTTTCTTGCGTCACGACGCGAGACCGTGTTGACTGGTCCACGCGGCTTGACTTTGACTGTTGACGCGTATTTCATCGGTCCAATAGAATTGCAACACATGGCACGCGGTAAGATCGGTCTAATGACATCTTGACACGTGGCAGAAGGTGATTCACCGATGATTCGGTCCATTCACAAGGTAACACGTGTCACGTGGAGTGTCGCACCATAGGATTGTGACACGTGTCCCGGCACATGTTAACATAATATGTTCTGATGTTGACACGTGGCACGATGCATGTTAGCAGATACGGCGCACGATAGCATCAGCGTATTTTAGCGGATCACTCAGATTATGACACGTGTCACCGTCGCATGTTAGCAGAATGCGGCGCAAGTTAGAAGTCGCGACACGGGCAGCGTGTCGCGATGCGTAAAATTATCAAAATGCCCTTTTACGTCATTTTTCACAGTTTTGGCCCCAAATTCTTTCCAATGCTTCCCAAACTTTATTTATCTACATAATATCAATAAAATAGATCAAAACGTTCACAAAACTCAAGAAACTATACAAAATATTAGATCAAATGAGTGGAAAATAGTGATATAATTATCACTCATCACACCCTCAAACCTAACATTTTGCTAGTCCTTGAGCAAAACACAAAATAAAATAAAATTAAACTAAGCCACTTTCGTAGGGAACACGGTTGCATTTAGCGTATGCAACAAGCCTTTAAACCCCTAGGTGTCCCTAGTGGACGAGTTGTGGTCTCGTGAGGGGTTTACAGCAATGATACCCACAAATATTTTATAAAAGTAAAAAGGTAGTAAAACTAATGCACACAAAAGCAAAAAGACAAGAGAAAATAGAACAAAGAAGTTAGTGACTAATTAGGTGAAACTTCTACTCCAAGTTACTAGTTGTTTTGTTTCTTTCTAAATTACCGAATAAGTAAATTCTCTGATTATTTTTACCATTCTCCATATACACAGCCAACAAAATATTAATCAACTCATTTTTGCCCACAACAGTCACCAGTGCAGTTGATAAGAGAGTAATATTTTTGTCCTAAAGTTCTATCAGATTTCACACCTTTTTATAGCAATAGAATAATTTTTCTGATTTTTCTGATTTTTTTCTTTGATTTTTTTATTTATTTATATACAATATCTTCCGTCTATGTAACGAGCTTTGGGTCAGTGACTCCCAAACCAGTTGGCTTTAGGGCACTTGGTGTTAAGACACCCATACATACTTAATTACTCAGATTTCAGATATATATATATTTATTTGGGCAACATCTTCGATCCATGTAGCGAGCTTTGGGTTAGTAACTCCCAAACTAGTTGGCTTTAGGGCACTAGGTGTTAAAACACCCTTACAGACTTAGTAACTCGGATCTCAGAGATTTTTTTTTTTAATTACCATACTCCATTGCCATTTATAGATGTTTCCTCCAATTAAATTAAAGCACTGAATATTACAAACTTTTCAATTACAGCTCATGTCCGTATGTTACAATGTATGTTGATCATACCTGTCAACTAAACATATGAAGATCCATTTTAGTCAGTTTTATGGAGAATTCACAAATTAAATAATTCAAAAGGAAATAAAAAAATTAACTTGTTCCGAAATAGGTTTGAGATACGTCTCAGAAGTGGAAACTTCTTACACAACTATCTCTCACCAATATCACCCAATTAATCAAATTATAAACACAAAAACATAAAATATTTTTTTGATTTTTGTAAATTTTTTTGTATTTTTTGAAAAATCTTAGACACAATACTATTAACTAATCCCCTCCCCCAAAACTAAATGAGACATTGTCCCCATTGTCTTAAACAGTAGAAGAAGAGTTTAGAAGATAGTACCTGATTAGCTGAAATTCTATGAAAAATTACCGATTAAGATATATGTCCAATTTACACATCTTATCACGATCTGACCAGTTAAACTTGGAAAGAATGGGGTCGATTATTGGTTTGAATGCTAAGATTTGGTCAATTAATTCATCGGCCTTTGTTACAGTCAGAAAAATATCTTGTACTGATTTCGTGACGAACTCATGTCTTTTGGCTTCCGTAAGAAATGTGAACAGAAAATCGAAAAAATGAGCAATATTGAGTAACCCAATGGGCTTCCGATGAATGTTCAAGTGCGCCCATGATGCCACTGTGAATATTTCTTCAAATGTTCCGAGCCAACCTGGTAAAGTGACCGGTGCAAACACACGCGTATAACGCAAACGCACGTATCGTTCAAGTAGTATAAAAATATCGATCCCACGAAGACTTAATTCCTACTGTTGTTATTAATTATTGAATCTATTTATTTACAGGTATATAATTATAGGGAGAAGGGAATTGATTGCTTTTGGTTGGTTGAATGTGGATTTGCTAAATAAAATAAAAACAGACTCAAAAGAAAATACTAAGGAAAATAAATAAAAGAATCAAAAGATCTAGGGTCGTGACTCCACACAATATTATCCTAAGGATGAATTGACTCTCTTATTTATGTGTAATAAATTAATTTGCTAACCTGGAACATGATGATATGTAAAAGCCTCTTCCGATGGTCAGACGCAAATACCCAGTATAACCCAATTGAACCATATTCCTATGTCAACCAAATTACCTGGATTCATTAAGACCAAGTTCCAATTATGGCTACCCACGCCCGACAGGTATATTCCTATCCTGTAAGGAAATCTATTAAAGGGTTATCTATCCTCAAGAAAGATCGTGAGCTATTGAATCTAAGACTGAAACCTAAAATCCCTATGTCTAGTTCATTTTAAATTTACCACATCAATCTTATTGGTGATCAGACAACAAGAAGCATTAAGCTTAAGACTCAATAAACAAACTAAAGAATTACCCATAAAAAGAAAATCAATTATTAAGTGTGGATATTGTGTTTCATCACTTCCCTAGAATAAAATTAAAATGATGGGGTTAGAGGATCTACAATTAATATTTCTTATCTAGGAATCTCACTTATTATAATATATAAATTATTTTCTGTTCTGCTTTCTCAGGAATTAATAATGTTAAACATTTAAAACCAGCCATATAGGCGGTAATCCATTTAGTCCAACTACATCAGCCATATAGGCGGTAATTATCTGTCACATAAAGATCAGCCATATAGGCGGTAAGGTAATTTATATTTAAACCAGCCATATAGGCGGTAATAAAGTCTGCCATTAATTAATCCGGTTAAATTATAATTTAAATATTATAATTAAGTGAGGTTAACCTAGATAATTATATTAAATGTTTCACCTTTTACCCCAGCGGTAAAATTAACTACAAAATATAAAAGTAAATAAATAAAAGGCTGTATTAAAAACTAAAAATGAAAATACATAATGTGAGTTCCATTTTTATTGGCATGTGTCCGTAACAAAATAAGTTCAATTGAGTTGTAATGAGTCTTGAAGATCTCGGAGCAATTGACAAGTATTTGGCAACATGAGATAGAGATTTCAGAGCGATGTTTACTCTTTTACATATTCCAGAAGATTTAGAGCTCCAATTGACATGAGGTCAGTTGCATTGGAAAGTAGACTCGAAGACGATCGCGTACATATAAAGAACTCATGATTTGGACAAGGGACGAGAAAGTTACAAGCGTTTTAAGTTGCCCCTGAAAACCAGTCCGCGTTCCGCGTTCGAGTTGCGTTCGTCATTTCGTTCGAACGGTTTCGAGGCAGAAACTTTGCGTTTGAGTTGCGTTTGAAGTGCGTTCGAACGTCCCTGCGTAAGTAGGTTTTCTTAGACATGTTTTAAAGCCAAAATAAGACTAGGAAACCCTTTTCCTTTGCCCTACCTATATAAACAAACATTAAGCCACATTCCCCAATAGTTGAAGCATATTTCCCTTGAGCCAAAACCTCTCAAAGCTTTCAACTCTCTTTGATTCCACCATTGAAGACTTCTTATCTTCTTGTCTTCTTCATTGATGGTGTGAATATTTCTTTGACAAACGTTCAACACAACTTAACCCAAATTCCCTAAGCCTTTAGAGTTCTTTAGGAGGAAGTTTGGTAGTCGGAGTTCCGGCGTCATTGGTGATATAATCTACTCAGAGACTTCAGAGGTTCTGAAGAAAACCGTGGGTCGCGGGCTTGAGGAGTTCCTTGAGTTCTTGCAGTATTGAGGTACTTGAGTCGGTGGAGTTGCCACCATAGGTCTTGACCATCGCTGTAAGTTTTTCTCTATATAGTGGATTCGGGTGGTAGCCTATACCCGGAGTGGTTTTTTACTCGGAAGAGTTTTCCACTTCGTCACCAAAATTATTGTGTTGATTTTGTGTGGTTTGATTTAATTTGCTGCTTTAATTTATTATTATTATTGTTAGTTCCATTTTTATTGGCAATGTCCGTAACAAAACAAGTTCAATTGAGTTGTAATGAGTCTTGAAGATCTCGGAGCAATTGGACAAGTATTTGGCAACATGAGATAGAGATTTCAGAGCGATGTTTACTCTTTTGCATATTTCAGAAGATTTAGAGCTCAAATTGACATGAGGTCAGTTGCATTGGAAAGTAGACTCGAAGACGATCGCGTACATATAAAGAACTCATGATTTGGACAAGAGACGAGAAAGTTACAAGCGTTTTAAGTTGCCCCTGAAAACCAGTCCGCGTTCCGCGTTCGAGTTGCGTTCGTCATTTCGTTCGAACGGTTTCGAGGCAGAAACTTTGCGTTTGAGTTGCGTTTGAAGTGCGTTCGAACGTCCCTGCGTAAGTAGGTTTTCTTAGACACGTTTTAAAGCTAAAATAAGACTAGGAAACCCTTTTCCTTTGCCCTACATATATAAACAAACATTAAGCCACATTCCCCAATGGTTGAAACATATTTCTTTTGAGCCAAAACCTCTCAACAGCTTTCAACTCTTTTGATTTCACCTTGAAGACTCTTTGAATCTCCTGTCTTCTATTTGTTTGGTGAAATCCAATCTTTGTTAAACCTTCAACACAACCTAACCCAAAATCCCTAATCCTTTAGAGTTCTTTAGGAGGAGTTTTGGTAGTCGGAGTTCCGGCGTCAATTGGTGATATAATCTACTCAGAGACTTCAGAGGTTCTGAAGAAAACCGTGGGTCGCGGGCTTGAGGAGTTGCCTTGAGTTCTTGCAGTATTGAGGTACTTGAGTCGGTGGAGTTGCCACCATAGGTCTTGACCATCGCTGTAAGTTTTTCTCTATATAGTGGATTCGGGTGGTAGCCTATACCCGGAGTGGTTTTTTACTCGGAAGAGTTTTCCACTTCGTCACCAAAATCATTGTGTTGATTTTTATGTGGTTTGATTTATTTTGCTGCTTTATTCCTGTCACAGTTTTAATATTTGCAGCATAATTTATTTAATTATTATTGTGGTTGCCTGTCAATTTGCCTGTTGCAATTCCATAGTAGCAGTAACAGGACTTGTCCTGCTTATTGTTTATAATTCCGCATAGGGCCAGAACCGTTTTTTAAAATCGAATTTTCAATTGGTATCAGAGCCTGAACTCGATCCTTGACCCATTAACTATGGAAATAAGCCAACCTTTAAATTGTCCCCCATTCCTTGATGATAATACCATCACAAATAGTGATTTGGCCTTGTTTGAAAATAAGTTTAGGAAATTCCTTAAACTTAAGAAAAGTGGCCATATCAGTAATAGGAATAGGAAGGATATGCCTAGAGAGAGTAGGCATAGCAGGAGTGAGTCTAGAGAGGACATGGGTAGTAGACCCTGTGGTGTCCAATGCCATGAATGTGAAGGATATGGGCACGTTAGATCCGAGTGTCCCACATATCTCAGGACTAAAGGCAAGAAAGCCAAGGCAACATCCGTTAGTGATTCTGAAGGTGATGATTCTCTTAAAGGTAATTATATGGCCTTTCCTGCTAGTGTGACCAGTGAGAGGAACGGGTATGTTAGAGATTCTGGTTCAGAATCCTCTCACAGTGAGTCAGTTGATGAGGATAGTCTTCAGGTAGCTTATGCTAAACTTTTTAAAGAGAGTTTAGCTATTAAGAAGACTAATATAGAGGTCAATAAAAGGCTGAAAGCTGTAGAGCTAGAAAAGAAAGAAGCTAAAACTAAATTTGAGCAAAGCCTTTTGATGGTTGATGACCTAGAGGAGAGGAACAGAGGCCTAGTTAATAGTGTCCAAATTTTAGAGACCGAACTTGAAGATGCTAGAACCCAATTGTCCGCATTTTCTAGTGGAAATAAAAAGGTGGACCGTATGTTAGGAATTATTTCTAAGCCTAACTGTGATAAGGCTTCTTCTTCCAAAGCTGTGCCTGTAGCAGCTAAACGTGACTTAGGTAAACAACCTGTTGTGTGTAGTCATGTTTCTCTTCCTGTTGTTCCTCGTCCTGTTTCCCAACCTCAATCTAGAGGTGTTGTGAGAAAACCTCACTCTCGTCCGAGGTTTGTGCCTGTTTGCCATCACTGTGGCAAGGTAGGACACATTAGGCCTAAGTGCTTCATGTTGCACAAGCAAAAGAGAAGGCCTAAGAGTGTGTCTCATAGATTTAATTCGTCAAATCTAATGTCTCAAGTTTTTGCACTAACCAAACAAGCTCAATTCTTGAGTGAGAAACTTGCTTTGTTGTCTGGGAACTCTCATGTGGAAGAGGTTCCTAGAAAGGTTTGGGTGAGGAAGCAAGATGAATTCCCATCTTCTTCTGCATGTCCTGATGGATATGATGAGAGTGCACTTCGGTGTAACTCTGCTTAAAAGATGCATTTTTTATTTTCCCATTGCATGTGTGTGCGTGTGTTTTATGTTTTTGCACGTTTATTTTGTTTTCACAGCATATGGGTGTGTGTGTATCTTGTTTTTTGTTTTATGTCCCTTGGTATATAGGATGGAAACCCGGACATAAATTTCATAGCCGATTCCGAATGGACGGTTGTATGATCTGCACTCGGGATACAACTCCACGTACCATTGGATGTTTTACAAGCCTGTTTGTGTCTTTATTTTTATTTGTTAAAAAAAATATATATATATAGAAAATGAAAAAGACAAAAATTATTTTATTTTTCGGCTTGTTAGAGCATGAAAAGCTTATGCATGTGATCCTGGTATGTAGGATATATGATTATGCATGTATGATATGCTTTTATTTTTCTTGATGCTCTATATACATGAATGTGTGTGATAAAAACCTTTGGTATATCTTGTGCTTGCACTTTCACATACACATTTTTATTTTATCAAGGTTTGGTCGCATGTATGAGTTTTTGGAATAGCAATCTAATTTCTATCCTATCTCGTTTGCTCAATAGTGTGACCTTTGACTAGTTGACCTTGCTATCCCCTTTTTGCAAAAGTAAAAAGAAATATATTTACAAAAAAAAAATGAGACTCAAGTGCAAAAGAGCCAAAATGGCCAAATTTAAAAGATAAGGGCAAAAACCCTTCACTCGAAAGAGTTATTATATATGAGCTCATGATATTTATGGGGTAAATAATATAGCATGGAACCAATGTTGCTTATTTTCAGGTCCTAGTGGTGCTGGGTTTGAACACCTATTTTTTGGACTTGGTTTGTTTAGAGATGGATTTCTTTAGCTGTGTCCAGCTCATAAAATAAGATCTTAAGCCTTGATTTGTTGTGCACTTTATTTTTCACGCAAGTGCTTTATATGCTTTTGTGTTTATGTCATATGCATGACTGTTGTATTTAGCCTCTTTTAAAATCATGCATATTGTTTCATGTCATAAACAGCTGAATACTGACTGGGTTTCATTGTGTCAGCTTTAAATGCTGTTTCAGTCAGTTTTTGACAGGATTTTTATTTATCTCAGTATGTGCCTGTGTGTGCTTCATGTTATTGCATACCAATTTGTTTATTCATTCTTGTGCACTCTTTCTGAGTTTTGGTTTACTTCCCGTATGTTATTTTGCTAACTATTTGTGCCTGTTAGTGAGGGGGAGTAATTCATATTTGTTTATGCTCTTGCATTTGTTGTCTCCTGTTCTCCTGTTATTTTTCCTGTTTCTTTTACCCTTTGTCATTTCGTGACAAAAAGGGGGAGAGTAATATATTAAGGGGGAGAGCCTTAATATATAGGAGGGAGCCGTAGAATATCCTTTAGATATCTCCGTTTTAAGGGGAGTTAAGATTAAGGGGGAGAGGGATTTCTACTTGTACATGCATGAGATTTTTACCTGCTTTATGGTTTACTTGATTATCCCAATGCTTTTCACGGTATATTGTTGTTTGTGGATGTTTCAGGTAGCAGGTATGTTGCTGCGGTGGCATTATTTTCCAGACTACTTTGTTAGGTGGTAGATCGAGTCCATTTGTAATAAGTCACTGTTTTGATGGTTGACAGTTGACTATTTGCTTTTTGGGTCTATTACCGTAGTCTTTGTAATAGGTAGTGTTTTGTCACGGAATGCCAAAGGGGGAGATTGTTAGTTCCATTTTTATTGGCAATGTCCGTAACAAAACAAGTTCAATTGAGTTGTAATGAGTCTTGAAGATCTCGGAGCAATTGGACAAGTATTTGGCAACATGAGATAGAGATTTCAGAGCGATGTTTACTCTTTTGCATATTTCAGAAGATTTAGAGCTCAAATTGACATGAGGTCAGTTGCATTGGAAAGTAGACTCGAAGACGATCGCGTACATATAAAGAACTCATGATTTGGACAAGAGACGAGAAAGTTACAAGCGTTTTAAGTTGCCCCTGAAAACCAGTCCGCGTTCCGCGTTCGAGTTGCGTTCGTCATTTCGTTCGAACGGTTTCGAGGCAGAAACTTTGCGTTTGAGTTGCGTTTGAAGTGCGTTCGAACGTCCCTGCGTAAGTAGGTTTTCTTAGACACGTTTTAAAGCTAAAATAAGACTAGGAAACCCTTTTCCTTTGCCCTACTATATAAACAAACATTAAGCCACATTCCCCAATGGTTGAAACATATTTCTTTTGAGCCAAAACCTCTCAACAGCTTTCAACTCTTTTGATTTCACCTTGAAGACTCTTTGAATCTCCTGTCTTCTATTTGTTTGGTGAAATCCAATCTTTGTTAAACCTTCAACACAACCTAACCCAAAATCCCTAATCCTTTAGAGTTCTTTAGGAGGAGTTTTGGTAGTCGGAGTTCCGGCGTCAATTGGTGATATAATCTACTCAGAGACTTCAGAGGTTCTGAAGAAAACCGTGGGTCGCGGGCTTGAGGAGTTGCCTTGAGTTCTTGCAGTATTGAGGTACTTGAGTCGGTGGAGTTGCCACCATAGGTCTTGACCATCGCTGTAAGTTTTTCTCTATATAGTGGATTCGGGTGGTAGCCTATACCCGGAGTGGTTTTTTACTCGGAAGAGTTTTCCACTTCGTCACCAAAATCATTGTGTTGATTTTTATGTGGTTTGATTTATTTTGCTGCTTTATTCCTGTCACAGTTTTAATATTTGCAGCATAATTTATTTAATTATTATTGTGGTTGCCTGTCAATTTGCCTGTTGCAATTCCATAGTAGCAGTAACAGGACTTGTCCTGCTTATTGTTTATAATTCCGCATAGGGCCAGAACCGTTTTTTAAAATCGAATTTTCAATTATTTTTATATTTGCAGCATATTTTAATTGTTGGATATTGTGGTTGCCTGTTTTTCATCCATAGTAGCAGTAACAGGACTTGTCCTGCTTATTGTTTGTAATTCCGCATAGGGTCAGAACCTTTGTTTAAAATCAAATTTTCAATTGGTATCAGAGCCTTAACTCGATCCTTGACCCATTAACTATGGAAAGAAGCCAACCTTTAAATTGTCCCCCATTCCTTGATGATGATAACATCACGAATAGTGATTTGGCATTGTTTGAAAATAAGTTTAGGAAATTCCTTAAACTTAAGAAGAGTGGCCATAACAGTAATAGGAATAGGAAGGATATGCCTAGAGAGAGTAGGCATAGCAGGAGTGAGTCTAGAGAGGACATGGGTTGTAGACCCCGTGGTGTCCAGTGCCATGAATGTGAAGGATATGATCACGCTAGATCCGAGTGTCCTACATATCTCAGGGCTAAAGGCAAGAAAGCCATGGAAGCATCTCTTAGTGATTCTGAAGGTGATGATTCTCCTAAAGGCAATTATATGGCTTTTCCTGCTAGTGTGACCGGTGAGAGGAACGAGTATGT